>PVKP010050892.1:0-13182 GCA_004027715.1 Plecturocebus donacophilus | reverse complement strand
GCTTTGGATGTGTGTTCCTGCCCCAATCTCACGGGGTCTGACACGCTTTGGATGTGTGTTCCCGCCCCAATCTCACTGGGTCTGACACGCTTTGGATGTGTGTTCCCGCCCCAGTCTCACTGGGTCTGACATGCTTTGGATGTGTGTTCCCGCTCAAATCACATATTGGATAATTGTAGTCTCCCACGTTGGAGGTGACACCTGGTGGGAGGTGGCTGCCTCATGGGTGTGGTTTCTCACGGTGTCACATCATTCGGCTGGTGCCGTCATGGAGATAGTGAGTTTGTGTGAGATCTGGCTGTCTGTGTGGCACTCCTCCTCTCTCTCTTCTTCCTGCTCCGGGCATGTGAAGGGCTGGCTCCACCTCTGCCTTCTGCCATGATTAGAAGCTTTCTGAGGCCTCCCCAGAAACATAAGCTGCTATACTTCCTTTACAGCCTGTAGAACCATGAGCCAATTAATCCTCTTTTCTCTATACATTACCCAGCCTCTGGCATTGCTTTATAGCAGTCCAAAAATTGAGTAATACAGAGTCCTAACTGTCCGTTATGAAACCTTAAATGCTCAGAATTCCTGGCTGTGATCATACAGCAGAGACAAAATATTCAGATGACATAATTGTCTGCTGAAGAGTGAGACTACCAGGCACAGCCTATCAAACAAATGGCAGAAACACACCCTGTTTCTTTTGAAGAATATGAACAGAGTTTCACAATATTATTTTACTTTTTAGGATTTCAGTCGAGTTTAAACATTGGAAATTGCTCTGCAATTTTCACTGCAGGGATTCCCAAATATTTGCTTTTAAAGTTATATATTAAGTATTGTGACAATACCTAGGTCTTCTTTTCTGAAATACAAGGTAATGTAAAAGTTCAGATTTTTATAACCACATACGATGTGCTTATTACATATTAATTTTACTTCTGCTGAGTCCATTCCAGCTACTACACCTAAAATGTGAAATACAGTTCAGAAGCAAGATAACCCACTCAGGACTTCTGCCTGTGATTGGAGTTTGGTTGTAAAGTTTGAATAGATTTCCTGTAAAATATCTACATATTAAATTCTAAGAAGGCTCAATTGAGTTGCTCTATCCTCTATTAAGTAAAGTTTAGTTTGATTTGGTTTAATTAAATCATTCAGTCAATTTTATAAAGACAGAAGTACTTGCATTCTCTCTTTCTTCATAGTTAAACATAAAACAACAAAAGCAATGAACACAAAACAGCAACACATCCAAGGCAGTGAAGGAAACCTCTCTAGTGCTGTGGTGAGAAAAGGCCAAGATGCTTTTGGTGGAAATCTGAACCCAGCTTTGCACGGAGGACTTGTCTGAGCTGGGCATGTGAAGTCTTTGTGTTCTGACCAAAGTCACACAAGAACATTTTAAAAACATGGGGTCATGTAGGAATCTCTAGCAAACTTCTATTGGTGACTAGACTAGATGATCATAGCAACATTTCTGAACTGGAGAATTTATTATTCTCTTTTTTATCTTATGTGATAACTGGATTTCTCCAAATCGCTGGACTTTTTTTTTTTTTTTTTTTTTTTTTCTGAGATGGAGCTTTGCTCTTGTTGCTCAGGCAGGAGTGCAATGGTGTGATCTCGGTTTACCACAACCTCTGCCTCCCGGGTTCCAGTGATTCTTCTGCCTCAGCCTCCCGAGTTAGCTGGTATTACAGGCACGTCCCACCATGCCCAGCTAATATTGCATTTTTAGAAGAGACAGGGTTTCTCCATGTTGGCCAGGCTGGTCTCGAACTCCCAACCTCAGGTGATCTGCCTGCGTCTGCCTCCCAAAGTGCTGGGATTACAGGCATGAGCCACCATGCCCGGCCAGATTTTTCTTACTGAACTCAATGATATGCTGTCAGCCTAGGACATTAAATATAGATCAAAAGCCTGTTATCTTAGGAGCTGGGCAGCCTTTCCCTGGCTCCATTAGATATCACAGTGTGACCTCCAGAAATTAGTTAAAACCCCTAAACCTAAAAGTTCACATGAAGAAATGGAAATAATATTTCCTCTTAGTGATGTGCGTGTGTGTGTGTGCCTTACATGGAACTCTGACTTCATCATTCATTATGCATCGGGCTGGGACGAATTCAGGCCAGTGTTTTCCTGACTGCTCCTCTTTCTTTTGTCATATCCCTTAAACTCACCTTCTTCCTACAGTTTACATTTTTTTGGTTGGATTTTACTATTTGAGCACTAACTCTCTAGTTTTCATTTTAATTGCATCTTTGTTGCTTCTCATAATTTTTTCCAGTCCCACTAACAATTCAAGCTTGATAAAAATAATTTTACCAACGTCCATTGTGGGGAATAGAATCTATGATATGCAACTCCCCCTCATCCATGGAGGGGTAAGCGTATCAGGGAAGAGTGTGGACACTGCGTGATGAGAGAGTACCAAAGAAATAAGAGCGACCATTGGGAATCGTGCCCACAATGGCCTGAATTAAATAATGTCACTCAGCACTTTTGTGTGCATCCATGCCCTGTAAGTCAACAAAGGAAGATTACTAGAAAAATTATAAGCGGCATATAATAGGCACATGCAGATGTAGATAGATTTCTAGGATTAATATTTATTTTGTATCGTGAGTTTCAAGAAATGGGGCATCGGGAAACATGATTTAGAAAAGGTTGGGGTCAGCCATGGACTTGCCAGTAAAGGTCATGTGTAGGTCACCTTCTAAAGTAGAAAATGGGGGAAGGATAGGGAGAGGGTTCTGGAAAGATGGTACTTGGTGTTCCTGAACAGAAGGTAGCAGACAAAACAGGTAACAGGGACTTTAATAATCAGTGAGGGAGTATCTTGGCACATACATTGTCATCTATTAAAGTGCTTGTTGGATGGCATGGAGATGTAAATGTGCTTTAACTAAATCGAGTAACATTGGGAAGCTTGCAAGTGCACAAATTTTTAACACCTTAAACATTGAATGACATGAAGGTATGAGAGTGTTGCATCTTATGCGCTTTCACATTCCATCATGTGTTTGAATAACACTTGCCTTAATCAGAATGCTTTGTAGTTAAAAATGTAGGCAAAATAAAGAAAGTATGCATTTTGTTTTCTAAAAATAAGCATTTCTCTAGTCTTCTCATTAAGGTAGTGTCTTTAGCAATATGGACAAAAATCTTTCCACCCTGAATCCATTCAAATATCTTTTCACCCTACAGCTAATGGAAAATGCTCCATGGTGAACTGTACAGATTTTTCATGTTCAATGAATATTTACACAATTATTTATTGGCAGGCCTGAGCATTCATGGAATCATCTTCACTGAAGTTCCTGGAGTTAAAATCTGCTCATATAGCTTGTTCTTTCCTGTAACCCAACGGAACTATCCTAGAGATGCCTCATACCTAGGAGACGCTGAAAATTACTCTCAACTGAAAGACTAAGTGAGTAATTAAAATTTTCAGAGAAATCTAACATTCTCTTGAGGCTGGGACCATGAAAGCATTGCTCCCTGGAAATTCAGGAAAGACACACAAGCAGAAACACACACACACTCATGCACACATACACACACACACATGCAGGCACACATACACACACACACACACACACACACACACAATTTGGACTACTTTTAGCTGCCACAGGTCATGAACCTGGAGAGTAAATCTCAGCATAGCAAATATACAAAAGATGAGGGGTCGCAGCTGGTATGTGCGTTAATGCATTCGATGGCTGTCTTGCTGTCTGTGGTTCATATCTGTCTCTATGGCTAACTTCCTGTGTTCACACTATCAGAAATCACATTGTTGCATTCTTGTGATGTCATTCTACAACAAGAATCCTACCAGACACTTGCTTTGGAAATGACTGGAAGTTTAAGGTGAGGGCTACGGACTTGGCCTCAAGACCTTGAGAGAACAATAGCCATCATGCCCTTTCTGCTGGGCATGAATTGCCATCATCTTTGAAGTACGTGGAGCTCTGGAAGTGCCAAGAGTGGAGCGTGTCGGAGTCACATGAACAGTCTCTCTGTGCACCCTGCCCGTGGGCCTGAAATGGGTCTCTCTAGACTGGGTGTGAATCGTAGCACTGACCCAAATCCACATCCAATGTTCAGAAGGAAAGTCTGCAAGCCAGCTGCAATCCTGCTGCCGTCAGCTCCGACCAGTCCCTTCTGCTCATCCGATTCCAGAAATCCCCCTAAGGTTCATTCACGTTTCTCTCCAGGAGGACACACGTCGCTATCCTGTTTCTCTACCTGATACTATGAATATCTCACAGTCAATATAATATTCTGACAATTTATACGTTTTAAGCTTGTCAAATAGACTGGCATTTTGCACAAGGGAGTGTTTCCAAAATCGCCCTGTGTGTTGAATACGAATGACTCTGTTGTTTCTAAGAAGATGCAATGTAGACCTCGGTGGTGTTTCAGCAAATAATTCCTGGCAGTGTGATCCGCAGGTTTTGAGTCCTCACTCTGTGCTAGGCACTGGCTAACGACTCCGTGAGCAGAGTCACCTGTGATGCTGTTTGGCTGTTGCGTGGGAGAAGTTCACCGAGGTCATGGGTCTACGCAGCTCGTGGTGCAGCCAGTACCGTAATTGCCACTGGCCCTGTGCGCCGGGCCTGCAGCGCGCTGGCGGCCATGGGAGCCCTTTCTTCAGTGACCCTGGCAAGATTAGTCATCAGATGAGCACCTGCCGTTTTCCCCTCAGATATACTTCAGGCTGTTTTGCCTGGACTGCCGTATGGGGGCCCCGGCCTTCCCTTGTTTATAAATAGTTTGAGATGTGAACATTTATCATGACGCGGGCTAACCTCTTTCATCTTACATCAAACGATGTCTGTTTCTGAGCTTAGTAAATACATCAACCCGGTGCCTGAGGACCCCGCTTGGCAGGTGCTGCAAATAGCACTTCCCTCCTGGGACTATGGCAGTGTTAACACAAGCGATTTGAAAAATAGCGCTATGTTCAGAAAAAAAAAATCATTTGTTTCTAAAAAGTATTTTAATGAAATACATAATGTGAACAAAAACCACACAACCTACACACAGAGTTTAAGAAATGGTAATACACAAATGCCCATGTTGGCTGAAGAACCTATATTTTTGTTCTAAAAACATTTGTTGTAAGAAAAAATAACAGAATAAACAAACAAGAGTTAAACCCTTTTTATCCCTTATCCTTAAGACTTAGGTCTTCTAATTGTCATTGGGCTAAATTAAGAGCCTAAGGGGCCAACTTCTCATGATGTCACTCCCAGACACAGCTGGTTACTTATGCAAAACCTCCTGAAACTAGGTAGTAGTGTTGGATGATTTTGCCCAACTGCAGCCTAAGGTAAGTGCTCTGAGGACATTTAAGGTAAGCCAGGCTAAGCTATGATGGTCCATAGGTTAGGTGTATCAAATGTGTTTCTTACTGACAATATTGTCAACTTATGATGAGTTTATTGGGACATAACCCCTTCGTAAGTCCGAGAACATCTGTATTTCAAACGCTCCTCGTTTTATTGTCCATAAACCTTCACTGATACCACACACTCACTTCCCATCAGACTGGTGCAATGCCCCTGCACTGTACCTCAGGACCTGTGGTGTTCATTTGGGAGAGATGATAAGTGCTGGTGGAAGAAGGAATGCAGAATGAGGAATGGAAAGCCTGGAGTTTTAGACCCCACTGTGCACTGTGTCCCCGATTGAGTGGGTTGCTTGAGCAGTTTGGGTAGTCTCTCCAGAATCCATCTCCTCTTGCTGTGAGATGTGGAGAATGAGTTAGAATCCGATCGAATCTGAGAGTCCCAGATGCTCCAGCACCTGCGGGGAATGACTTAGAATCTGAGAGTCTCTGCCCCTGTTCTCTTTCAGGGGTGTGCTTCCCTTCTGCCTTTAGTTCTTGTCTAGCTTGCAGCTCCAGTGCCTTCTCTATAAACACCCTAATACCACCCAGTGCACTTTGATGTTTGTGTTTGCTATACATTGAGAGGAACTCCTCTTTTTTCATGTTTTATTTTATTATATTGAGACAAGGTCTCACTCGCTCTCACCCAGGCTGGAGTGCACTGGCTGCATCACAGCCCATTGCAGCCTCTACCACTGGGCTCAAGTGATCCTCCCACTTCAGCCTCCCAGGTAGCTGGGACCGCAGGTGCACACGACCACACCCAGCTGTGGTTTTTTATTTTTATTTTTATTTTTTGCAGTAATGGATTCTTCCTATGTTGCCCAGGGTTGTCTCAAACGTGTGGGCTCAGGGAGTCCTCATGCCTCAGCTTCCCAAAGTTCTGAAATAACAGGTATGGGCCACCACACCTGGCCCATGAGTTACTTTGACTTATTTGTTTGTTTCTCTTTGGTTGGTTAAAGAAGACTATCAGACAAAGATTTATGAAAAGTATATCTAGAGCCAGGGGTGTTGCTTGTTCCCTTTACCAGTTCATCTGCTCTTCTTACAGGGAGCAGAGGAGCTCACACGTGGGAACAGGGAGGGCGCTGGTTCTCATCCCCCCATTCTCTCCACTTTGACATGTTTTCAAGAATTTTCAGGCTGTGTCACCTGAAGACACTTGTAAGACATAAAGTGTCATGCCCTTCTCTGTGGTGTTCGCTGGGTTCAATCAGAGCACCTGAGGAGGCTGTTCCTGCACCAGCTCTCGGGGGCTGGGGCCCTCCCCTCCACGCACACAGTCGTCGTGAAGGTGCTGCCTCGGTGTCTTGTTATTCAAGCCCAGGACGTAGAAAACAATAGCCAGTTTTAGAAGACTAAGGAATTGTGCCTCTCGCCAATTCAAAGAGCTCCTCTATCAATGACTAATATACAAAGTGCCTTTACACACACAACTTATTTGTAAACAAGCATATTTTCCAACATTAGTTATATTTTTGACAGATATTAAGACACTTCATGCTCTCCAGAGATAATTTTTAGATAAACTGTGAAATATTAGCTCCATGCTACAAATTTATGTTACACTATCATTTAGCATTTAATAATGTTTCATGTTTAGTAAAGCTTTCATGTTATTTAACATCTCTTGGCATGTGGTTTATATAACTCTAAGATGCTTGAAGAAAGAGAATGTTTTGTTTTATTCTTATATAGTACATGACACAATGCCCTCTTTCATAAAAAGTTATCATTTACTTGAAAATAATATGCTCATCATTCATACAAAGACAGTCAAATTCAGATTCAAATGTCACCCACATAAGATATTATGCTTCTTGCTCATATCTTAAGATGACAGCTCAGAAAATATCTCCAGATGCAAGTTAAAGATTAAAAAGTGACCTAAACTGCAAAATAAAATGTACTTGGTTATCTGAAAAAAATACTATAAGTATTCCAGATAAATTTTCAAGTTATAAATATAAATGAGCTACTGATTGAACCTAGTGGTATTGTTATAAAATATACACCATTTGTAACTTATATGGTGATTCTAAGGAGACTATTGGTCTCCTTTTATATTAATCTCCAAATCAATCAATTTAAGGCATACTTTAGAGAAAAAGCTAGGAAACAGATAGTATTTTTCATTTTTAAAATTTGTGGTTAGAAAAGAGAACTGAACTAAAGATCTACTCAGAAAATGCTACAATACTATTGCTAATATTTGAGACACAACCTCTGATGTGTTTTGTTTTAATTTCTCTAGAATGTCTTTCTTTCTCCATTGGTAATCTGTGAGTACATATTGTGTCCAAGGTACTGTGATGAGTGAACAGGAGCAAGGGGGATAGAGACGTGAGGGCTCTATTCTAATGAGTAATGATGATACCTGTTTAAAAGAAATCAGTTTCCATTAATCCAAAGATTCTGCCTCTTCCTTTCTTTCTTGTTTTAATCCTTTCTTTCATCATTTTTTCTTTGTCTTTGAATTCATCTTTTGTCACTATTTTCCCAACAAACCCTAATCTAGACATAAAAGCAAGAAAAAGTGCTTCACCTCCATCCAAGAAGCAACCTCTCTCTCACACAGGAAGATGAAAGGAAGAGAAGACGTCGGACGCCCCTGAGCACCCTGCTTTCCAGATCACTCTGTGCAGGCTGAGGGTGATTGCTTTGCTGAGCCCACATTTCGTGTGACATTTCACCACCATTAGGCAAACATTGTTCTTTCTGTTGGTATTTGTTTAGCAAGCAGTGTCCTCAGAGCTGTATGATTTATATAAGTCTCCATCTCTTCCTGGTGGCTTAGGCTAAATTATTACCCAGACGTTCCAACTCAGACACATAATAAGAGAGAGATTACTAAACCCCGATGCTGTGCCTCCACCAAGCAAAGCTGTATTCTTCTTTCATTGCCTCCTGCAGCGTATTTATGTTTCGAACAAAAATGTGGGCTGATCTGTCAGCTGAAACAGCTCTAGGCTTTTTGGTATTTCCAAATTTATTTTCAGAGACTGTATATATATATATATATATATATATATATATATATATATATATAATTCAGGGGTTGATTTTGGTAGACATATTTAGGTATTGCTGCTTAAAAATAAATACATTGCTGGTTTCAATTACTTTAGACAAAGTAAGCATACCTGGGTGTTATCCTGAGTAATGTGCATTTCTGCCTGTTTTCCTGACATAACTAGCAACAATGCTCTCGCTCACTCACAATGTGAGTTATATTGTCCCCCTGACTTTAAAGGGTAGAATACTGAGCTCTCACCTCTTATTACTTAGGGTAGCGTTTGAAGACCTTGAGTCTTCTAAATCAATGTTATAAAGAAGGGTTCAGAGATTAAATAGGTTTCTAGAAGCCTGAATCACAGAGCTTTAAACCTTGGGGGGCATAATTCTCAGAGCTGTTGTTATGCTAACAGTTGTGTGTGAAGTTGTGAGAGGAGTTTGTTCCAAGGAAGCTATTCTCTAGGGTCATTTTCCATTTTCTTGTTCATGGAATGCTTTAAGCAGAAAAGGCTTGGTTTTCTAGTGTTGTTTACAATAGAAACGTCTAGAATTTTTGGATTAATGGGGCATGTCTCCCTAGAAAATATTATGTAAGTGTGTAACAATCTGAGTCTAAAACTAGAGATATTTGAGGCCCAAGGTGGCCTGGTTAGCTAGGTGAGGGCGTGATGGCCTGTTTAGCTTGATGAGTGCAAGGTAGCCTGGTTATTTGGGTGAGGGCATAGTGGCCTGGTTATCTGGTTGAGAGCATAGTGGCCTGGTTAGTTAAGTAAGGGTGAGGTGTTCTGTTTAGTTGGGTGAGGGCCAGGTGATCTGGTTAGCTGCATGAAGGTATAGTGGGCTGGTTATCTGGGTGAGGGGGAGGTGATCTAGTTAGCTGGTTGAGGGCAGGTTAGCCTGGTTAGCTGTGTGAGGGCGAGGTGACCTGGTTAGCTGGGTGAGGGTAAGGTGACCTGGTTAGCTACATGAGGGTGTGGTGGGCTGGTTAGCTGTGTGAGGGTGTGGTGGCCTGGTTAGCTGGGTGAGGGCAAGGTGGGCTGGTTAGCTGCATGAGGGTGTGGTGGGCTGGTTATCTGGGTGAGGGTGTGGTGGGCTGGTTAGTTGGGAGAGGGTGTGGTGGCCTGGTTAGCTGCACGAGGGTGTGGTAGGCTGGTTAGCTGCGTGAGGGCGAGGTAGCCTGGTTAGCTGGGTGAGGGCAAGGTAATCGCATTTCTACATGGCTCTCCATTCTTTATGGAACCTAAGCATAAAAGTAGTTGTTGCTGGGTTTTGGGGTCTTCATTTCTGAAAGATCATGTATCATGTAAAACTTTGACTTAATAAATATGTGACACTTTTCTCAACTGTCTTTTGTTACAGGAGTGTCAGCTGTGACACTTATGGCAGGTGAGGGAAGGTATTACATCCTTCTGCTTCTACAGTAGCTCTCAGGAAAGATGGGAAACCAGGGTCCGAAGACTGTCATCAAATTCATTTGCCCCATTTCAGCCTGTAGACAATGGCCCATGGCAATAAAGTCTTTCTCCGTTAGCGGCTGGGCCACTGTAATCACTACTGCAGTTACAAGAATACTGTCCTCTAACGTTCATCTAGAAACCCACAGAAGTAAGGCCAGAATTTTAAATACTAGATGTTACAGTGTTTGCTTCAGACACGAATCTCTATGCAGCATGTGAGTGGTGCATAACATTCTTATATAAAATGTAAATTCATCTGATTATATCTAAAATTCTTCAATATAACTAGGTCCAATGCAGGCACAATTCAGTTCCAGGAAGTATGGATACATTGTGAGCCCGATGACGCTGGTGTTCTAAGATAAAAGATTTGGGTTGCTCCATCTAGACTCCATGACGTGTCTCCACTCTGCTCACTCAACCGTCCCAGTGTGCTTAGACTCCTCATGGCACCCTGCCAAGTTTCTAACTTCCCAATGAAAGGAGTTAACGCACTAAGGTGACCCAATTAAACCCTGACCACCATTAATAATTTTAAGAATGGGAGAGGGTTTTAAACAAGAACATGTTGGCAGAAGGAAAGGCTGGTCCTAAAAGGAAAAATTGAGGTAGGCTTAGGAGTTTAGACATTAAGAATACAATAGTTGTTCTTTGTGTTGATAAGGCAAGAATCGATGGACAACGAAAGTCGTCATAAACTGCAAACCAGGATTTTCTTCTGATTTATCCCTGAGGTCCCCTAGTACAGGCTGCAGGATGAAAGCTTCTTTGATTTGCATGCATAGAAATGGAATACTAGGATGAAAACCTAAAAAACATTACACTGACCAAAAGGCATCATTCATACACATCTTATGCCATTTTTATCCCCAAACAGTAGAACCCAAGCTGTAAAGATCCAGAAAGCAAATAAGTAAAATCATCCAGACCTAGATGAGGGGTGGGGAATGAGGCCAGGGAAGAGAGCTGCAGGGCCTGACGACGCAGTGCAACGCACAGGCAGCTCCTAACCCCTGACCAAGGGTCTCAGGTAAGATGCACTGCTGGGCAGGCCCTTAGCCCTGATGGACGGTCTCAGATAAGAAGCAATGCCTGGGCGGGTCCTGCTCTGACTGAGGGACTTAGATGGTGTGCAGCTTGTGGGCAGGTTCTCAGATAAGATGCAATGCCTGGCAGGTATAGCAGGTACTTAGATAAGACCAGATGAACGAACACACGAAGAAAATAAAATGCTGGAATTGCTCATAAAATTAAACAGAATTTGCTTATATTTTTTTCTGTTGAAAAAAAAAGAAAAATTTTTCAGTTGAGTGAAAAGCAGGAAAATTCAGATAACTACCTGTATCTGAGAATTAATGCATCTACTTTTTTTAAAGATGGACTAGAAGTACATAATTTCTCCTACCTTACTCAAATTTTGTCTCATAAGTTGATGCATTTTTCATATTTTGAAAATATAAATATCTGAGTTCAGAAAAAAGCCATATATATTTATATATAGCTTTTATATAATTTATAAAATGATTTTGAATGTTAAAAAATAAGTTATTTATATCTGGAGTTATTGAGAAAAGTTAAGAGGAAAAAATTCCATGACACCATTTAAGGATTTACAGAAGGAAAAATACTAGCATTTAAAAACGATATTCTGTAAAAGCACTGACTTCGTTTCAAGATCATTTTCTGTACTTATCCACCCAGCCTTCTCTGGCTGTGCCAGGAATTGTACAGTGAGCTTCAGATGAGCTGCAAAAACCAAGTTGAGGGTTTTTAAGGTAACACCTTTTTGTCACAAAAGCATTTTCTACTTCACAAAAGCAATAGAAAAAGAAAGAAAAGACCTGCATTGACACTTTGTTCTGCAAAAACAGTACACAAAAAATGAGTGTAATTATTATGGTCATATTTCAAGCAATACACAACTAACTAATGTGGAGCAGCTTCTTTACATAATGGTAAGGTTAGTGTTTAACTTACATATACATGATATAATTCTTACAACTGGTGTTCATATTATGATGAACAACATATCTGTCTTTTCATTCAATATGTATTGCTATCAAATGTATAAAATACTGTGCTAATGTTATTCAAAGAAACATTTGCTTCCTCACCTTTACTTTAGGAATGGTTTAAGAGAAATATCCTGGTATATTCTCATGTGCATAAACACAAACAGGCAGCAAAGTTGAAACAATATACAATGATTAGGACTTACCTTTTAATTATTTTTTAGAGATTATTTGAAACTGTAAGAAGGAAATTATATCTATATATTACTTATTGATATCATATTTACCATAACTAATAAATTTATAACACAAACATGTATATATTATTATATATAATTTAATTTAAAGTGATGAGATCTGTAAATTTGGGAATTAAAGTCCTGCCTGTAAAGTTATCTGGGACATTGGTTGTTTACAGCTGCAATTCCTAGACGTGCAGATTTACAGATGAGTGAAATTTTACAACAAATATACTGGTAATAGACATCAAGTTATTTAATTTTGCTAAGCGAAGACTATTTAACCATCACAGTTAAACATTGTGATTCCTTCTAAGGTATAGAAGGACATACAGTAAAAGGCGAAAGATTTAGACACTTTTCAAAAGAAGACATTTAAGCAGTCAACAAACATGAAAAAAACTCATCATCACTGGTCGTTAGAGAAATGTAAATCAAAACCACATGGAGATACCATCTCACGCCTGTTAGAATGGCAATCATTAAAAAATCTGGAGACAACAGATGCTGGAGAGGATGTGGAGCAATAGGAATGCTTTTACACTGTTGGTGGGAGTGTAAATTAGTTCAACCATTGTGGAAGACAGTGCAGTGATTCTTCAAGGATTTAGAAATAGAAAAACCATTTGACTCAGCAATCTCATTACTGGGTATATACCCAAAGGATTATAAATCATTCTCATAGAAAGACACATGCACACGTATGTTCACTGTGGCATTGTTTACAATAGCAAAGACTTGGAACCAGCCTCAAATGCCCATCTATGTTAGACTGGATAAAGAAAATGTGGTACATATATACCATGGAATACTATGCAGCCATAAAAAGGGATGAGTTCATGTCTTTTGCAGAGAGACATGGATGAAGCTGGAAACCATCATTCTTAGCAAACTGACACAAGAACAGAAAACCAAACACCACATGTTCTCACTCATAAGTGGGTGTTGAACATTAAGAACACATGGACACAGGGAAGGGAACACCACACACTGGGACCTGTTGAAGGGTGGGGGGCTAAGGCAGGGATAGCAGGGGGTGGGGAGATTGGGGAGGGATAATATTAAGAGAA
>PVKP010050891.1:0-13186 GCA_004027715.1 Plecturocebus donacophilus | reverse complement strand
ATTGGCCTGCCTTGCTAGGTTGGGGAAGGTTTCCTGGATGATATCCTGAAGAGTATTTTCCAGCTTGGATTCATTCTCTCCATCACATTCAGGTACACCTATCAAACGTATATTAGGTCTTTTCAAATTGTCCCATATTTCTTGGAGACTTTGTTTATTCCTTTTTACCCTAATCTTGCCTTCTCGTTTTATTTCATTGATTTGATCTCTGACCTCTGATATCCTTTCTTCTGCTTCGTCAATTTGGCTGTTGAAACTTGTGCATGCTTCGCGAAGTTCTCGTGTTGTGTTTTTCAGCTCCATCAATTCTCTTATATTTCTCTCTAAGTTGTCCATTCTCGTTAGCATTTCATCAAATCTTTTTTCAAGGTTCTTAATTTCTTTGCATTGGGTTAGAACATATTCTTTTAGCTCACACAAATTTCTTATTGTCCACCTTCTGAAGCCTGATTCTGTCATTTCATCACACTCAGTCTCCATCCAGCCTTGTTCCCTTGCTGGTCAGGAGTTGTTATCCCTTGTTGGAAGAGAGATGTTCTGGTTTTGAGTGTTTTCATCCTTTTTGTGCTGGTTTCTTCCCATCTTTGTGTATTTATCCACCTGTCGTCTTTGTAGTTGCTGACTTTCAGATTGGGTCTCGAGTGGACGTCTAGTTTGTTGATGATGAAGTTATTTCTGTTTCTTAGTTTTCCTCCTAACAGTCTGGCCTCTCTGCTGTAGGACTGCTGAGGTCCACTCCAGGCCCTGCTTGCCTGAGGATCACCTGCAGCAGCTGCAGAACAGTAAGGGTTGCTACCAGTTTCTTCTTCTGCTATCTTTGTCCCAGAAGAATACCCGTCAAATGTCAGTCTGATCTCTCCTTTATGAAGTGACTCTTTGGATGTATGGGGGTCAGGGAGCTGCTTGAGGAGACAGTCTGTCCTTTATAGGAGCTCAAGTGCTGAGTTGTGAGCTCCGTTGTTCATTCAGAGCTGCTGGGCAGGTGCATTTAAGTCTGCTGCAGCAGAACTCATAAACTCCCTTTTTTTTTCCCCTGGTGTTCTGTCCCAGGGAGTTAGGGCTTTATTTATGAGTCTCTGCTGTGCTGCTGCCTTTTTTTCAGGGCTGTCCTGCCCAGCAAGGAGGCAGCCTAGTCACTGTCTGCCTGCAGAGGCTTTGCTGAGCTGCTGTGGGCTCCGCCCATCTGCCATGTGAACTTTCCTGCAGTCCTGTTTATATGGGCGTAATTAGAACTGCCTCGGCAATAGTGTCCCACCTCTGTAATGGCGGGTTGCCTCGGCAACGGCGTGTTGCCTCTGCAATGGCAGGCTGCCTCTGCAATTGCAGACTACCTCCGTAGTGGTGGAGTGCCCTGGTAATGGCGGACGCCCCTCCCCCACAGAACTGGACCATCCTGGGTTCAGCTGTGCTTGCTATGAAACTCTCAACCAAGAACGTTTCCAATTGCTGTTTTAGCTGAGCCTGATCACCTGGCTCGCTGCCTCAGAGCCTTTTGTTTTTTGGTTGACAAGTCTCTCCTAGGTGTTTCAGTCACCTGTTGAAAAGGCATCGGGATCTGTGTGATTTCCCGTGTGGTGACACACTGCACCGGCTGAAATAGCGGCACTCAGATTCGTGGCGCTTTTTTGCCTGGGAATCTCCTGGGCTGGCTCCCTGATTCAGTCCCCTTTTTAATGTGCCTTCCTGTAGCTCCACTCACCAGTTAAAAGGGCACCCAGAACAGTGTATTTTGTCTGGAGAACTGCCGCATTGGGGCGCTGACAAAACAGCTGCGCCAGCCAAAACAGCTGCGCCGGCCAAAACAGCCACGCTGGTGACCCATGGGGCTCCTCTGCCTGGGAATCTCCTGGTCTGTGGCTAATAAAAATCCATCTGGAAATGCGACGTCCACTCACCCTCTGTGCTTTCACTGGGAGCTGCAATCCTGAGCTGCTCCTAATCGGCCATCTTGGATCTCCCCCTGTATTAACTTTTAATAAGTACAATTGCATTAAAATTTCCCAAATGAATCTTAAAATATAATGAAAACTGAATTGTTTTGTGTAGTGAAGAACGTTTTTCTTTTCTTGTTTCTAAAGTATCAAATTTTATTAAAATAAATGTTATGTGCACTTCAAATGTTAACTATTAAATATATTTATACTAGCAGTATAAACATACTATTTATTTACCAAGGAGAAGATTTTTCTAAAATAGACCAAGATAGAAAGTAGCATATTGTCACCTACTTGAATTCTAACATACATACTTTTCTAAGGAGTATATTTTAAGATTAAATTTTAGCAGATTGGGTATTTAGTTTTTCTCCTCTCTCTCTTTTCTCTTTTTCCTTAAATTAACATTTAGTTTTCAAAACTGAGGACTCTTGCATTTTGCTTCTTTCACTTGTGCAATCTGTATATGTAGTACCATTTACAAGTAACTCTATAAGAAATACAGATACCATTATATTTTTGTGTAATCTTTTATATTTTTTATAATAATCTAATTACTTCTTTCTTCAACTTCCCTAAGATCACCAGGGAATCTTTACAATCTAGAGTAAGAAAAATGTAGGGACTTAAATTATAATTTTGTTACTTTTGGAAGCTTAGTTCAAAATTCTGATTTAGCATCAGTGTCATCTTTGGATACTGTATGCCAGTCCAGAAAACAAGCACCTTTTGCTCAGAGCCAAATTAACAGAGACATGCCCAAATAAATTTCCATTCCTGTTTCAACTAACACTTCAGCAGGAACCTGAGTTTGTAAACTGGTGGAAATAAGAAAGGGAATGGGTGTGGATAAAAGAATGGGGTAGCAAGAATATTTCGTATCTTATTAAGACAGGAGTATTGATTCTTCAGAGTGACTGAATAAAAGCTTGCCCTTGAAGTTGACCTTGGAAATGTGAAACTCTCCAGGAAAAAGCAAACAAACAACAAAAAACCCCATAAGCTTTGGAATCCCACTGTGGTGAAATTAATAGATAAGGTTGTGGTCCTTCCTGGTTTTTACAAAGAACAGAGATGTTTATAATTAATGACAATATTCTTTCCGCAGGTCACTTCTCAAGTCCACTGCTTCCTGGAAAGTAATATTTATCTTAGAGAAGTTTCATTTCACAACACCCTGTCTTTTGTTGTCGATCTGTTAAATGTAGGAGTTTCCATTATAAGGATTCACTGAAAGAAAGAACAAAGAATATGCAGCCAAGAATAATGTTCATTTATTTATTTTCTCCAGATTCCAAAAGCACTAAATAAATGGGACAAATTAGAGAATGAATGTTAATGTTTTCGACACAAACTGAACTTAGTGGTAGATGATGGTTTTCTTTGGAGACCTTTAGAGGCCAAATCTATCCATATTTATCACATCTGGTTGCATTCTTTATTATCAAATTGCATGATATAATTTTATGGACATTGTAAACTGACTTTAGGTATGATGTAATGCAGCCTACTTCTTTGAAAGCAGCATAAAGTTCCAGGGAAGAAGATATTTCCACTCACAATAATCAGGACCTAGAGGAAGAATGTAATTGCTGGCTTATAATTAGTGAATCTAACCTCTGAAGCACTCACCTTCCTAGAAGTAATTGCTCTGTTTGGGTTTTGCTAACAACAGGGGGTACTTAGGCCTGCGGGGTGATGTCTTTGATTCTTTCACTGACCGCAGAGCACTACTGGAATATAGCAGGCAAGGCCAGTGATGCTGAGTGTACTGCAAAACATGAGGCTTTCCCACAAATGAAGAATTGTTCTTCCTTAAGTGCAATAACATTACTTTTGAGAAAACTGCAGAAAAATATCTCAAGGACCATAGAAACTCTATGTATACACATTGTCTCAGATACCACTTCTGTGTTATAAACCATCCTAAAATTTGGTGTATTAAAACAATGCTTTATTATTTCTCATGATTCTGTGGGTTAATCAGGATCAGCTGGGCTGGTCTTTTCTCCATAATGTGATGCAGCTGAGAACCCTTGTGCAGCTACATTCAGCTGAGAGCTCAACTAGGATTGGCATATTCAAGATGTCTTCTCGTTCTCCAGAGTCTCTCTGTATATGCCTTCTCCTTATGCTGTATTCTAGCTTTAGCTTCTTCATGGAGTGGTAACTAAGGGAGTTTTCAAAATATACAAAAATGGAAGCTGCATGGCCTTTTATAGCCTAACCTTAGAAGACACTCCTCACTTCTGCCTTATTCTTTTTTCTTTTTAAGACGAAGTCTCACTCTGTTACCCAGACTGGAGAGCAGTGGCACCATCTTGGCTCAGTGCAACCTCTACCTCCGGGATTCAAGCAATTCTGCCTCAGCTTCCTGAGTAGCTGGGACTACAGGGGTGTGCCAGCACACCTGGCTAACTTTTTTGCGTTTTTAGTAGAGACGAGATTTCACCGTGTTATCCAGGATGGTCTCCATATCCTGACCTCGTGATCCTCCTGCTCGGCCTCCCAAGTGCTGGGATTATAGGCATAAGCCATTGTGCCCAGGCCGGCCTCATTCGTTTGGACAAAGCAACTCACAGAGACAACTTAGAATCAGATTCAAAAGGAGGGTAAGTAGATCAGAGGAGCCACCAAGTCTCATTGCAATAGGCATATGAACAGGAGGGTTTGTTGCAGAACATTTAGAAATGATTCTTATACATATGACAACATTGAATTCTCTGTGAGTTAGGAATAATCATTTAGTTTCATTTCATAGAAGAACAAACTGTGGCTTTGAGATAAGTGACATGCCCTAGACAACACCACTCACTGGTAAGTGGTGGGGCTAAAAGTTGGGTTGCCTGATCCCAAGTCCTTTTGCCTTCTTCTCTTATTTATTTTCTTAGAAGTTATTTCAGAGTTAGGCAAAATAAAGAGGGTTGTAAATGTGGTGAATCCACCCATTTCAGTGGCTGTTAAATCTCTTCTGGATTTTCTTCCCAAGATATCATGCTAATTTCCTGTGGCCCCTGTGCTGTGGTGTCCCATTTATGTCCCACTTCCTTGGACTGTACTCCAGGCTTTGAACAGTCTCCCCAATCCCTATTCCTGTTCAAATTATGATGCTGTCTTCTCTGTCTTCCTGTTTGCTAATACTGGACTGGAGAGCAGCTAATAATCTGACTCAAATTGTCACTTAAGTATCATAATTGTTTAATGTTTCTGCCTACCCAGTATGTGTTTTCCCTTTGGTAACAGTATACCAATTTTTCCTGGGGAATCCATTTCTTTATTTCTTTTGTTTCATGTGGTTCAAGTGGCACTGAATGTAATTCCTGCTCCAGGAGTGGGCAATTCACTGAGGGCTGGCTAATCAGAGGCTTGCATTTCTCTTGTCAGAGTCATTGGTTTGCAGATGATCATGTGATCCCAGCTAGGACAATGAAAAGCCACTAAAATTAAATTCTGTTCAGGATCTTTGTAGAGGGATACAGAGAAAAAGCATTTTCTTTCCTACTTGGGTTTCTGAGAAGATAAGAGGTAAGCCTGGAGCTTCTGGGAGCCATCTCATCTCCGTGGACAAGAACCTATAGGAGAATGAAGCCACCAGAGGAAGGCAGAGGGGGAAAGTGGGGCTAAAGGCAGTGCTGGTCCCAATAGCATCATCTGAGGCCCTGGGAAAGGCCAAAGCCAGATCTATACCTGGATCTCTCAGGATGATAGCAAATTAATTTATTTTTCTGCTTTAACGCGGAATTCCATTGTGATTCAAATAACAGAGATCCCAGAGTAGTGTGAAGGTAAAACTTTAGATAAATACAAAGTATGGTGTGAAATAGGGAATTCTATTAACAAGAAACAAAATAGCAATAGGAGCTATTAGATTGTAATCCTTTGGCAGCTGAAACTATAACTGTATGTTTTGTTTCTGAAGGCACATTTCTAGTTCATTGTCTTGTACACAGTAATTGCTAAAACAACAGTCTGAAATCCCAATCCACTGAACACAGAGTCTTTCTGAGGAGAAGGCAAATAGGCTTTTTTTCTCATGTGCGAACTCTGATAATTGCTAGTGTCTGCCTTAGGCATAGACTGAAGAAGACTCCTGAAGGCTGTCACAGGCTAGGAGAAAGAGCGAAGGATTAGGAGTGTCTGCTATGGGTGAGAGGGTGCACTGAAGTTGCATCTAGTTTCCAATATCTGGTGGTGATCTCTGGTTGTGAAAGAAAAGAGAGAAGAGCTGCTTTTTAATATTTTTAATTTTTCCTTTCTTACTAGTCTCGTACCTTATCAAAGATCTAACAAGGATCCTTGGTTAGATAATTTTAGTTGATTCATTTGCTTAGCTACCTAAAGATTTCAGTCTCAAGATATGTTTAGGAGTCAATATTCAGTTAGGTCATTCGGCATCTGATATAAAGAGGTAAAACTTACCCAACAGAAAAATGTTTTCTACCATTTTATTTAGTTGGTTTGTATTAGGTAGAAGCTGAGTCCCACATAACCCATGGAGGCCTGATGTATTCTTGCCAATTCCTTATCCCATCCCCTGTGATCTTTAGGAAAGGCAGAGTGTCACAGCCTGTGTTATTAATTCACATGCCATCCTGAAGTGCGAGAAGGTACTGGTGGCCCTTTTCAGAATCTCGCTGTGGTAGGCAGAATAAAGTTCCCTCCCAGAGGTATCCATGTCCAGATTCCTGAAAATTGTGAGTATATTATATTGCCTAGCAAGGGGGAATTAAGGTTCCAGATGGAATTTTGATTGCAAAATAGGTGACTTTAACTTAGAGAGACTGTACTGGATAGTCTGAGTGGGTTCACTGTAATCAAAGGGATCTGTAAAATTGGAAGAAAAGCAGAGAGGAGAGCAGAATAATGTAAGGTGAGAAGGACTCAACCCAGCATTTTTGGCTTTGAAGATGGAGGAAGAGGGGCATGAGTCAAGAAGCTGGAAAAGGCAAGGGATGGATTCTCTTCTAGAGCCTGAGAAATGAATGCAGTCCTGCCAACACTTCAGTTTCAGTCCAATGAGACCTAACCTGCAGAACTGTGAGCAAGCTTCAAAACTATACAATTGTAAGGTAGTACATTTCTGTTGTTTTCAGCCACTAAGTTTGTGGTGATTTGTTATGGTGGCAATAGTAAATTAATACACATTTCTCTGCAGTGAGATAAAGCTCTATTAAATGCAAGTTGAGTCATAGAATTAGAGCTGAGTGGGATCTTAGAGGGCTTCAGGCCAATCTTAATTCCCCGGATATGAATCTCCTTTACCATATACTTGATAAATGGCTTTCCAAGCTGTATAATCATGTCAACAATGACAGTTGCCAATGTCTAGAGGTGATTTATTCTATTGAACTGTTAGAGTTCTGTCCTACAGGCAGCGGCAATGGACCTCCCTGTGGCATTTGTTCTTTAGTTCCAGTTTCATTTTTTAGAGTTGTACAGAACATTTCCAATATCTTATTTATAAAAGATAGCTTTTTAGCTGTTCGAAGATTTAACCATGATCCCATGAGCATGAATAGCCTCATGTTCTTCTTGTGGATTCCACAGCACATGTGCCCTAGTGACTAAAACTGCACCAAACACTGTAGATGAGGTATAACCACCTCTGTGTTGTATTCACTTTGTCAAGAGCATCTCTGCCACAGTGCCTAATGCTGTTTAAACAGCTCTGTTTCCCTCCATGATGTAAACTTCCATTTCCCTTTTCTAAAGCTCTGAGGGTTCTGCTTTGCATCTAATAGATGCCTGATATAAATATTTACTCTTGAAACATGCTATGGTTTTCATATTCTTCATCTTTCTTGTCTGTTTCCTTGCATGATCTGTTCCTAGGGGTGAAGTCGGAGAGAAGATAAAACTAATTCTGCAAGGTAGAGGACAGAGAATGTTTTGTGGTAAAGTCTGGGATTCAGATTCTGATTTTATTGTTTACTGGCTCTGGACTGTAGGCAAGTTTCTTAGTATAGCATAGACCTCAGTTTCTTCATCTGGGAAACGGTGAAGGATAATTCTTATTTATAGGATTGTGGTGAGAATTAAATGAGGTTGCCTATGTAACATGCAAAACTTAGTTCTTGGCAAAATTTAGTATCTTTTGTCTCCTGCTTCTCCCAACACAACTTACTTTGTTCCTCCTTTATCCTGTATGACTAGAGAACAATAAAATCTTGAGGTGTGGGCTCAACCTCAGAGTGCTCAGGATGGCTGTTGTGGTCTGGAGGAATAGCAGATTTGTATAAGGTTGCAGAGCTTGAACTGAACCTTAAAGATTGGGTGGGAGAGAATTGAATAGCGGGGATGACTAGTAAAGTTTTGTGCTCTGACTTTGAAAGTTATGTCCATTTATTTTTCTGTATTCCTTTTTTTAAAATTATACTTTAAGTTCTGGGATACATGTGCAGAATGTGCAGGTTTGGTTCATAGGTATACACACGCCATGGTGGTTTGCTGCACCCATCAACCTGTCATCTACATTAGGTATTTCTCCTAATGCTATGCCTCCCCTTGCCCCCCATCCCCCAACAGGCCCCCAGTGTGTGATGTTCCCCTCCTTGTGTCCATATATTCTCATTGTTTAACATCCACTTATGAGTGAGAACATGTGGTGTTTGATTTTCTGTTCCTGTGCTAGTTTGCTGAGAATGATGGTTTCCAGCTTCATCCATGTCCCTCATGAGTTCATGTCCCTCAAAAGACGTGAACTCATTTTTTATGGCTACATAGTATTCCATGGTTTATATGTGCCACATTTTCTTTATCCAGTCTATCATCAATGGGCATTTGGGTTGGTTCCAAGTCTTTGGGATTGTGAATAGTGCTACAAATACACATACGTAGGCATGTGTCTTTATAGTAGAATGATTTATAATATTTTGGGTATATACCCAGTAATGAAAATGCTGGGTAAAATAATATTTCTGGTTCTAGATCCTTGAGGAATCGCCACACTGTCTTCCACAATGGTTGAACTAATTTACACTCCCACCAACAGTGTAAAAGCATTCTTATTTCTCCACATCCTCTCCAGCATCTGTTGTTTCCTGACTTTTTAATGATTGCCATTCTAACTGGTGTGAGATGGTATCTCATTGTGGTTTTGATTTGCATTTCTCTAATGGCCAGTGATGATGATATTTTTTTCATATGTTTGTTGGCTGCATAAATGTCTTCTTTTGAGAAGTGTCTGTTCATATCATTTGCCCACTTTGGGATTGCTTTTTTTCTTGTAAATTTAAGTTCCTTGTAGAATTTGGATATTAGCCCTTTGTCAGATGGATAGATTGGGAAAATTTTCCTCTCATTCTGTAGGTTGCCTGCTCACTCTGATGATAGTTTCTTTTGCTGTGCTGAAGCTCTTTAGTTTAATTCGTTTCTATTTGTCAATTTTGGTTTTTCTTGCTATTGCTTTTGGTGTTTTAGTCATGAAATCTTTGCCCATGCCTATGTCCTGAATGGTATTGCCTAGGTTTTCTTCTAGGCTTTTTATGGTTTTAGGTCTTGTGTTTAAGTCTTTAATCCATCTTGAGTTAATTTTTGTATAAGTTGTAAGGAAGGGGTCCAGTCAGCTTTCTGCACAATGGCTAGCCAGTTTTCCCAACACCATGTATTAAATATGGAATCCTTTCTCCATTGCGTGGTTTTGTCAGGTTTGTCAAAGATCAGATGGTTGTAGATGTGTGCTGTTATTTCTGAGGCCTCAGTTCTGATCCATTGGTATATATCTCTGTTTTGGTGGCATTAGCATGCTGTTTTGGTAATTGCAGCCTTATAGTATAGTTTGAAGTCAGGTAGCGTGATATTTCCAGCTTTGTTCTTTTTGCTTAGGATTGGCTGGGATATACAGGTATTTTTCTGGTTCCATATGAAATTTAAAGTAGGTTTTTTCAGATTCTGTGAAGAAATTCAAGGTAGCTTAATGGGTATAACACTGAATCTATAAATTACTTTGGGCAGTATGGTCATTTTCACAATATTGATTCTTCCAATCCATGAACATGAAATGTTTTTCCATTTGTTTGTGCCCTCTTTTCTTTATTTGAGCAGTGGTTTGTAGTTCTCCTTTAAGTGATCCTTCACATCCCTTGTAAGTTGTATTCATAGGTATTTTATTCTCTTTGTAGCAATTGTGAATGGGAGCTCACTCATGATTTGGCCTCTGTTTTTCTGTTATTGGTATGTAGGAATGCTTGTGATTTTTGCACATTGATTTTGTATCCTGAGACTTTGCTTAAGTTGCTTGTCAGCTTAAGGAGATTTTGGGCTGAGACGATGGAGTTCTCTAAATATACAATCATGTCACCTGCAGAGACAATTTGACTTCCTGTCTTCCTATTTGAATGCCCTTTATTTTTTTCTCTTGCATGATTGCCCTGGCCAGAAATTCCAATACTATGTTTAATAGGAGTGGTGAAAGTGGGCATCCTTGTCTTGTCTCAGTTTTCAAAAGGAGTGCTTCCAGCTTTTCCCATTTGGTATGATATTGGTTGTGGGTTTGTCATAAATAGCTCTTTTTATTTTGAGATGTGTTTCATCAGTACCTAGTTTATTGAGAGTTTTTAGCATGAAGGCTGTTGAATTTTATCGAATGCCTTTTCTGCATCTATTGAGATATTCATGTGGTTTTTGTCATTGATTCTGTTTATGTGATGGATTACATTGATTGATTTACATATGTTGAGTCAGCCTTGCATCCCAGGGATGAAGCCTAGTTGATACTTGCGGATAAGCTTTTTGATGTGCTGCTGGATTTGTTTTGTTAGTATTTTATTGAGGATTTTTGCATCAATCTTCATCAGGGATATTGGCCTGAAATTTTTATTTTTTTTGTTGTGTCTCTGTCAGGTTTTGGTATCAGGATGATGCTGGCCTCATAAACTGAGTTAGAAAGGAGTCCTTTTTCTATTGTTTGGAATAGTTTCAGAACGAATGGTACCAGCTCTTCATTGTACCTCTGGTAGAATTGGGCTGTGAATCTATCTGGTCCTGGACTTTTTTTGGTTGGTAGGCTATTAATTACTGCCTCAATTTCAGAACTTGTTATTGGTCAATTCAGGTATTCAACTTCCTGGTTGAGTTTGGAAAGGGTGTATGTGTCCCAGAATTTATGCATTTCTTCTAGATTTTCTAGTTTATTTTCATAGAGGTGTTTATAGTATTCTATGATGGTAGTTTGTATTTCTGTGAGATCAGTGGTGATATCCTCTTTATCATTTCTTATTGTGTCTATTTGATTCTTTTTTTTTTCTTTGTTAGTTTGCCTAGTGGTCTATCTATTTGTTAGTGTTTTAAAAAAATCAGCTTCTGGATTCTTTGATTTTTCATAGGGTTTTTTTGTGTCTCCATCTTCTTCAGTTCTTCTCTGATCTTAGTTATTTCTTGTCTTCTGCTAGCTTTTTTGAATTTGTTTGCTCTTGCTTCTCTAGTTCTTTTAATTGTGATGTTAGGGTGTAAATTTTAGATCTTTCCCGTGTTCTCATGTAGGCATTTAGTGCTAAAATTTTCCTCTAAGCACTGGCTTAGCTGTGTCCCATAGATTCTGGTACGTTGTGTCTTTGTTCTAATTGGTTTCAAAATACTTATTTATTTCTGCCTTAATTTCATTAGTTACCCAGTAGTCATTCAGGAGCAGGTTGTTCAGTTTCCATGTAGTTGCGTGGTTTTGAGTGAGTTTCTTAATCCTGAATTCTGATTGATTGCACTGTGGTCTTAAACTCAGTTTGTTATGATTTCCATCCTTTTGCATTTGCTGAGGAGTGTTTTACTTCCAATTATGTGGTCAATTTTAGCATAAGTGCTATGTGGTGCTGAGAAGAGTTTAAATTCTGTTGATTTGGGGTGGAGAGTTCTGAAGATGTCTATTAGGTCTGTTTGGTTCAGAGCTGAGTTTAAGTCCTGAATATTCTTGTTAATTTTCTGTCTTATCGATCTGTCTAATATTGACAATGGGGTGTTAAAATTTCCCACTATTATTGCGTGGGAATCTAAGTCTCTTTGTAGGTCTCTAAGAACTTGCTTTATGGATTTGGGTGCTCCCATATTGGGTAGGTATATATTTAGGATAGTTAGCTCTTTTTGTTGCATTTATCCCTTTACCATTATGTAATGCCCTACTTTGTCTCTTTTGATCTTTGTTGGTTTAAAGTCTGTTTTATCAGAGACTAAGATTGCAGCCCTGCTGTTTTTTTGGTTGGCTTTCCATTTGTTCAATAAATATTTCTCCATCCCTTTATTTTGAGCCTATATGTGCCTTTGCACATGAGATGGGTCTCCTGAATAGAGCCCACCAATGAGTCTTGACTCTTTATCCAATTTGCCAGTCTGTGTCTTTTAATTGGGGCATTTAGGCCATTTACATTTAAGGTTGATATTGTTATGTGTGAACTTGATCCTGTCATTATAATGCTAGCTAGTTATTTTGCCCATTAGTTGATATAGTTTCTTCATAATGTTGGTCTTTATAATTTGGTATGCTTTTTCAGTGGCTGATACCAGTTGTTCCTTTCCATATTTAGTGCTTTCGTCAGGAACTCTAGTAATGCAGGCCTGGTGATGACAAAATCTCAGCATTTGCTTGTATATAAAGGATTTTATTTCTCCTTTGCTTATGAAGCTTAGTTTGGCATATCTGAAATTCTCATTAACAATTTTTTTCTTTAAGAATGTTGAATATTGACCCCACTCCTTTCTGGCTTGTAGAGTTTCTGCAGATATCTGCTGTTAGTTTGATGGGCTTATCTCTATGGGTAACCCAACCTTTCTCTCTGGGTGCCCTTAACATTTTTTCCTTCATTTCAACTTTGGTGAATCTGGCAATTATATGTCTTGGGGTTGCTCTTTTCATGGAGTATCTTTGTGGTGTTCTCGGTATTTCCTGAATTTGAATGTTGGGTTGTCTTGCTAGGTTGGGGAAGTTCTCCTGAATAATATCCTGAATTGTGTTTTCCAGTTTGGTTCCATTCTCTCCGTCACTTTCAGGAACACCCAATCAAAGATTTGGTCTTTTCACACAGTCCCATATTTCTTGGAGGCTTTGTTCATTCCTTTTTATTATTTTTTTCTCTAGTCTTGTCTTCATGCTTTATTTCATTAAGTTGATCTTCAATCTCTGATATCTTTTCTTCCTCTTGTTGATTCAGCTATTGATACTTGTGTATGCTTCACAAAGTTCTCATGCTGTGTTTTTTAGCTTCATCAGGTCATTTATGTTCTTCTCTAAACTGGTTATTCTAGTTAACAATTTGTCTAGCCTTTTT
>PVKP010050890.1:0-13189 GCA_004027715.1 Plecturocebus donacophilus | reverse complement strand
CTATATATATTTGTATTGATAGTATGTGTACATTCTATATATACTATAAATATATTTAGCATATAAATTTAGTATACACTAAATTTACTAAATATATATTTTGTATGTAAATTTAGTATATACTAAATTTACTAAATATGTATTTAATATAGTATATATACATATCTAGTATATTTGGTATATATAAAGATTTATATAGTTACATAGAGTACATGTTTAGCACTAAATATATACTGTATTTATATATTCAGTAAATATATAAATGAACATGTACTATATGTAAATACATATAGATATATAAATGTATAAATATATAAATATTAATATAGTTATATGTAGTATACTATATGTGTAGTTATATAGACTATATATAGAATATAAACTGTAACTATATATCTATAAACTATACACAGTCATCCCTTGGTATACATGGTGGGCTGGTTCCAGGACCCCCAAGTACACCAAAATCTGTCCCTACACAAGACCTGCAGTGAACCTTGCAGAACTCGAGGACAGGAAAAGTCACCCTCATATACACAGGGGTTTCAGAGCAGTTCAAACCTGCATTGTTCAAGAGTCAAATATATACAGATAGATGGATACACACACACATATGCATATGTATAGACGCACACACCGTTTATGTAAACTTGGTGTGTTTGGGAGATATTTCCATGTTAGCCCATATAAATCTACCTTATCTTCCTAACAGCTACATGGCTCCCAATAGTACAGCTATACCACAATTTAGACACTCGCTACTTGATGAACATTTAGGTTACCCTCCGTTTTCTCTATCACAAAACCTGCTGCAATGAATACCTTGAACAGATATTATTCTGCACATAGGTGAATATTTCCATAGGATAGATTCCAAGAAGTGTAATTGTTGTGTGTTTTTAATGATAAATTACTCATACTTTCCCTCATACAGAAATGATGGTGACATGTGCCCTGTTTATCTGGATGGTTTGAAGAAATGAGCTCCCTCAGAGTGGTCTCTAGTCAACACGACGGGCCGCTGTGATGTGCCCATCTGCATTTAGCGATCAGAGTTCACAGAGCCCTTTCAGCACACACTGTCCACAAAGAAGCTGAGGGAAGCTTCATTGCTGTTTCTAAAAACCAGATTACTCCAGACCCCTGCAAAGCTTCCAGTCTGCTGAGCTGCCTGAGAATGGCAAGCAGTAACCTCCCCTGCAGAGTCCAGGAGTCACAGTTTGGTCATCAATTGCCACCCAGATCCTGAAGCCACTCTGCTTGTCTCTAGGGTAATGTGGACTCCTGGCCACCGTGTCTTGCTTAGGATGTCACCAAGTGTCCAATGAAAAACAGCTGTCAGTCTGTCCGTCTAATCAGAGGACCTCAAACCCAGCACAGAGAGCCAAATAGTAAGCAGATGCTATTCCATTCCCTTTATCTCCCTGTTCCCCAGTAAAAATAAAAGCCCCAGAGCATGCAAGCAGGCAGAGGAGAGGGAAGGTTTGTCCACAGTCAAAGCATCTCAACCCCCAGATCAGTCAGCCAGAATGCCCTGCTACACAAGCATTTTTATTCATTCCAGGATGTTCTTGAGGCAGCTTCCAAAAATGTACACAACACAATAAAATTGGAAAGTGCAATTATCAGACAAAGTGAGAAAAAGTATATATGGGACAAGATATAAAGACCCAACCCAAATGCCCAGCAATGATAAACTGGATTAAGAAAAATGTGGTATATACACACCATGGAATACTATGCAGCCATAAGAAAGAATGAGTTCACATCCTTTGCAGAGACATAGATGGAGCTGGAGGCCATTATCCTTAGCGAACTAACACGGTAACTGAGAACCAAATACTGCATGCTCTCACTTATAAGTGGGAGCTAAATGATGAGAATACATGGACACAGAGAAGGAATAATACACTTTGGGGCTTATCTGAGGGTGGAGGGTGGGAGGAGGGAGACTATCAGGAAAAATAACTAATGAGTACTAGGGTTTAATATCCGGATGATGAAATCATCTGTACAACAAACCCCCATGACACAAGTTTACCTATGTAACAAACCTTTACATGTACCCCTGAACTAAAAATAAAAGCTACAAAAAAAAAAAAAAAAAAAAAAAAAAAAAAAAAAAAAAAAAAAAAAAAAAAAAAAAAAAAAAAAAAAAAAAAAAAAAAAAAAAAAAAAAAGAGTGAGGACTGAGGAGAAAGAAACCTATGTGGTACACTAAGTTCTGCACCATTTTTAGGCATTTGGACTCCAACTGGGCTCTAAGCTCTCTGTGGTCAAAGCCAAAACAAAACAAAAAAAAAAGGTCAGGGGAAAAAGTTAGGGAGATGGAATTATAGTTAGTGTCCAAATGTACAATGTGTATGAAAATAATTCCCACATTTTTGACTTTACAAATAATCACAGAGGCTGGGTGCGGTGGTGGTGGCTCATGCCTGTGATCCCAACACTTTGGGAGGCCGAGACAGTGGGTCACCTGAGGTCAGGAGTTCGAGACTAGCCTGACCAACAGGATGAAACCCCATCGCTACTAAATACAAAAATAACTAGCCAGGCATGGTGGCACGTGCCTATAATCCCAGCTACTCTGGAGACTGAGGCAGGAGAATTGCTGGAACCTGGGAGGTAGAAGTTGCAGTGAGCTGAGATCATGATGCCATTGCACTCCAGCCTGGGCAACAAGAGCAAGACTCTGTCAAAAAAACAAACAAACAAATGAATGAACAAATGAAAGAGAAAAGAAGGAAAGAAAGAGAGAGAGAGAGAGAGAGAGAAAGATCACAGAGAGAAAAATAGGAAATAAAGATAGCAGATCTTTCAATTTCTCAGAATGGGTCTGTTTCTCATTTGAACATAGACCACAACAGCATAGAATCCAGCCACACCCTCGTCAAACCAGAAGGCTAAGACCCTTCCAAACCGACCTGACACCCCCCACACCCCATCTTGGCACCCCACCCACTGCCCCTCCACTTGCCTGTCTCCTCGCCTTTCCCCTCCTCTGGGTGCTGCCCAAACTAGACAAAAAGCAGGCACCCAAGATGCGCCCACATGACTCTCTAAGGCTCCTAGGGACCTTCTGCTTAGTTTTCTAAAAACAAAAACGAAAAAACTTAGTTGGCAACTGTTAAACATTAGCAAATTGCACATGAAAAATCCTGATCTCTCATTTTTTAATAAAGCAGGTGGAAAACAAAAATAGGCAATATAACATCTCTCCATAGCTGGAGCTGGGGCCTCCTTGGAGGGGGAAGGTACCCCCCATTTCTCACGGCTCCCCACTTTGTGCAGCCAGCCCATTTCTCTGACTCATGCTCATGCAAACCCCAGCTAGGCAACAAATACTTAAACTTTATTTTTATTTATTTTTTTAGTGGAGGCAGGGTTTCGCCACATTAGCCTGGCTGATCTCGAACTCCTGGCCTCGAGCCATCCTCCCACTTCGGCCTCCCAAAGTGCTGGGATACAGGTGTGAGCCACGACACCCACCCTAACTTTTCAATTTCTTTTAACAAAGAGAAAACATGAATGGGGTGAGCAAAAGGGCACCAAAAGACCTGAATCTGGACCCATGAGTTGGCCATTTTGTGACTCCAACAAATGAGGGGCGAGACACTGACTGACGATTCTTTGCACCTCTGACGATGTTCTTTCTTTTGACTGACAGAGGTCCCACTTTCCAGGGTGGGAGATTTTGCTGATATCTACGAACCAAGCCAACTTTGCTTAAACGGGCAAGAAAGATGGGGGGGCCTTCATAATGGGGCCATTGCACCTTAATTTTTTCTTGACATGCTTACCTGGTTGGTCCCTTCCCTCTCTTACCTATTCCTTTCCTCTCTAGGGTTTTGCTAGGTTGTTAGGCTGATGTAAGCTTCAGGAACAAGTTGCAAGCTTAGAGGTGGTGATTGACTTTGCAAGCGTAAACAAAAACAAAACAATGACCCCCCCAAAAAAAAAACCCGCAAGACCAACAAAATAAAACAAAACACGTCTTCCTTTCCTTAAAATACATTTTGCGTAAAACCAGTAGCCTGTTTACCAAAGGCAGCCTGGAGCCTTAGGTGTGTCCTGGAAGCTGAGCCTTGAGCGCCATCTAGGAGCAGAGGGCGGCACTGCGGTCTCCCGCCCCGGAGCTTCACCTCCAGGTCCTGGCCGACTTTCCCAGCCATCTCTCCATGACCCATCTCTTCCCCCGTTGCCCGAAGGTCTCAGAAGACGGGATGTGCTATAGTGAGGAGTCATGGGTTTTGCAATTTTTGCAGTCAGACCCTGACACTTCACTAGCTGTGGGGTCTTGGGCAATTCATTTCCGTTCTGCAACATGAGGACCATCACAGCCACCTTACTGGAAGAGTGGAAGATTCAAAAAGAAAAATGACATAAAAGAGCATACAGCATGCGGTCAGTAAACTCATCCCCTTCCCCCACAGCGCCGTAAGTTTTCTCAGTCTACAGACGAGTAACTCAGGGAGGGGGGCTTGTTTGGCTCATCTGTAAAACAGGGCAGCTGGAAGCAGATGTCACGTAACCCACATATGTGACAAGTGGCACGCACTGAGTGCTCAGCTATTAATAAAGGAAAGGAAAAGAAACTGCAACTCTGGATTTGTTACAGGTCCTGAGGTTAAGCAAATAAAGAGACAGTTATAAAGATACGTAAGACAAGAGAGCCAAATGTAAATAATAATATGAGGTAACTAATTAGATGTATGAACAAAGTTCAAATCAGCATAGCTTCCAGGCTCTGTCAATTACCTCGCTTAAGCCCTCTGCACCCCTTACAACACAGGATTGTCTCCCCTGCTCAATTTATGGGCCAGCCAAGGTGGGTTCAGAAAGGGCAGGGAATGGGCCTTGGGCTTATGCTGTTTGTGACCCTGCTTCTTCTCATATCCTATTCCAGATCTGATCCATCACCATCTTTTTTTCCCCAAAATGGCTTTCTCATTTCTGCCACTAAAGTCAAACAAATTCAAAATCTGACTCTTCCTTTCCCTGTCTCCCCTCTGCACCACCCCCAATACCTCATCCTCCTAAAGTCGGCTTGATTCCAACTTCTCCATGTCTGTTCCATCCAGTCCTCTTCCGTTCCACTCTCCTCTCTCGAGTGAAGACCCCTCCAGCTCACGCCTGGATGCCTGAAGAAGCCTTCTGCCTGTGCTCTCTGCCGTCCAGTTCTGCTCGCTCCAATCCACCCTGCACGAGCCCTTGGGGGAATCTCACCCTTTCCGCAGGTCCAGCTACAAGTCTAACTCCTCTAGGTGGCACACCTTCCTTCGGGAAGCTTCTCCCAACAATCACCGACCCACAAGAATCTCTCTTTCCCTAAACACAGACAGGTAGAATTCACAACTCTCCCTACATGTTAGAATAACCTGAAGAAGGTTCATACCGCACTGTTCACCAACAAGCACACAGAAAGATGCTCGATGTCACTAGCCATCAGGGAAATGCAAATTCAATCCACAATGAGAGACCACTTCACACAAAGATAGCTATCATTAAAAAGATGAACAACAACATGTGTTGATGAAAATCCGGAGAAACTGGAACCCTTGTAATACCCCTGGTAGGAATGTAAAATGGTGCAGTCACCTTGAGAAAACAAGGCTGGTGGTTAGTTCCTCAAAAGGTTAAACATAGAATTATCATACACCCCAGCAGCTCCATTCCTAGGTGTATATATATAAGAGAATTGAAAGTTTCTATATCCACACAAAAAACTTATATGCAAATATTCAGAATAATGGTATTCATGACATCCAAAAAGTGGAAACAACCCGTGTCCATCAACTGATGAATGGATGAACAGAATGTGGTCCAGGAATGAAGTACCGATACACACTGCAGCACAGATAGATCTTTAAGTCGTGTAAGTGAAAGAAGCCAGTCACAAAGAACCACATGTTACTTCATTCTATTTATATGAAATGTCCAGACTAGACAAATCCATAGACAAGTAAAGTAGATTAATGGTTGCCAGGAGTTGGGGAAGGGAAAATGGGAGGAAATGGGGAGTTTCTGGGTTTCTTTTCGAGGTAATGAAAATGTTCAGACTGTGGGCTTAGTGCAGTGGTTCATGCCTGCAATCCCAGCACTTCAGGAGGCTTAGGTGGAAGGATCACTGGAGCCCAGGAGTTCAAGACCAGCCTTGGCAAAGTAGCTAGATCCCATCTCTACAAAAAAAAAAAATTTTTTTTGTTTTAATTATCTGGGTGTGATGGTGCATGCCTGTGGTCCCAGCTACTTGGGAGGCTGAGGCAGGATGACGTTTTGAGCCTAGGAATTCGAGGCGGCAGTGAGCATGAGTGCATCACTGCACTCCAGCCTGGGTGACACTGTGAGTCCCCGTCTCTAAAAAAATAAAGTTGATTGTGGTGACGGTTGCATAATTCTGTGAATATACTATAAACTATTAAATTGTGTACTTTAAATGGGTGAATTGTATGGAATGTGAATTATATATCTGAATAAAGCTGTAATATTTTTAAATAAATAAACCTCCTATTCCCATCACTTCCTCACAGTTCAATATGACTTCATATATTTCTTCATAAATATATTAATTTAATATGTGTTTATTCACTCATTGTCTACCAAGACAGTAAAGGTAATTTCAATGAGAGCAGAGCCTGTGGCTCATTCACTTCTCTCTCTCCAGTGCCTTGAGCCTGGCGCACATTGCTACTGAATAAGTAAGCATCAGTGTGTGAATCTGTGAGTACCTGTAAGAATCAGCAAAAATAAAATACTGTTTCCAGGGCTCCACCCCCAGAGATTCAGAAGCAACTGATCAAAGAGCCTGGACAATAGGTCATGGCTCAACGCCGCCTGGTGATGGTATTACACAAACCAAGACTGAGAGCCTTGACCCACGGCAGGTGTCATCTATAAACCTAACCCCCCTCCTCCCTGCAGATGAGGCTTCAGTAGCGCACCATTACCTCTACAGACATTCTAAATTCAAGTTAAATAACCCAGATGAGGGACTCAGGTAAGTCTGGGACTTTCTGCATCCGAATCGCCAAAGATGCCTCAAAAAATCAGATTCCTGGACCCCGTTGGAGACATTCAGATTCTTGCAGACCCCTCCTCCAGGGAATTAATGAATCCAGGTTCATTCCACATGCAGATTCTCAGGACCCCCTCCAGGGGATTAAATCCAGGAAACTGAATTTAATTTCCTGGAGGGGGTCTGGAGAACTCACGTGTTGAACAAGTGTCCTTTCTCAGACATGCTGAAGGTCGGGAAATATTGAACCACAGAGTCAGATTCGTGCAAGGTCTGTGGCACAAGGCGTGGCTCTGCCTGCATCTCTGGCTTTGTCTCCAATATTCATGCCCCCACCCTGTGCAGCTCCACCAACCCTGGATGCTCCACATAAGCGAAATGGCCTTTCCCTACTCCTTCACTGGGCTCCTGCAGCCGGCCTCCCAGCCTCCACTCAGGAGGCAAGCTTCCCTGGGTACCAGGTCTGTTCTGAGCTCCAGGCCTCCTACAGTTGCATTTAACTAGGGGTGATTGTACTTTTCAGGGGACATGTGGCGATTCTGGAGATTTCAATAGTCACACTGCAGGGGTGCTACTGCCACCTACTGGGTGGAGGCTAGGAATGCTGCTAAACATCCTGCAATGCACAGGACATCCCCCACCACCTTCATCAAGAATTATCTGCCCCAAATATCAATGTAGCTGAACCTGAGAAACTCTGCTACAGTCTATAGTCATGTGAGTTCTTTGAAGCCAGGGAATGTGTAAGACTCACCTGTATAACCTCAGATAGCACATACAGAGCCTGAAACATAGGATATGGTAGATATTAGTGGAATGAATTATTTGTACCCCTCATCTAGCATTTAAATGTGTTCATTTCTACCCTGTGTTATTCCAGAAAAGACATGTAGATACTAACAAAAAGATGAGCAATGCAACAGGATAAAATTAGTGAAGGTACCTTAGAAGGAAAAGCTATGATGAAACTATAGGTGGGTTCAGAGCAGGTATTAGGAAGGTTTTTATAGAGATAAGCTGAAATTTGACTCTGGGCTTCTACTTGGCCATAGCAAGAAAAGAAACATGAGATTCATGGCATCCATGCAATAAAAATGTTCCATTTGTTCAAAGGAAGCAAAGCTTTCTCTGAAGTTGAGAGGTGTGGGGCACTGGGCCATGGGGAGAGTGGAGTGGACAATCCTTCCTTCCTTCCCTTCCTTCCCTTCCTTCCTTCCTTCTTTCCTTTCTTTCTTTCTCTCTCTCTCTCTCTCTCTCTTTTTTGAGACAGAGTCTTGCTCTGTTGTCAGGCACTAGGTTGGAGTGCAGTGGTGCAATCTCAGCTCACTGCAATCTCTGCCTCCTGGGTTCAAGCAATTCTCCTGCCTCAGCCTCCTGAGTAGCTGGGACCACATGCATGCGCCACCATGGCAAGTAAATTTTTATATTTTTGGTAGAGATGTGTTTCACTGTGTTGGTCAGGCTGGTCTTGAACTCCTGACCTCAAGTGATCCACTCGCCTCAGCCTCCCAAAGTACTGGGATTACAGGAATGAGCCACCTCGCCCAGCCGGACAATACTTTGAACACCGTCAATACATCAGAAGTCTCTCACAACTAGTCATTATAACTTCCTCTGCGTTCCTTTCCCCTCCCCAAACTCATTCTTTTTCTTTCCCATGTAACTTGATAGTTTCTTTCTACCCCTTGAGTTTGAGCTTGTCCACATGACTTATTTTGGTGAATGAAATGATGATAGACATGATACAATTAGGAGCTTTAGATGTGTTTGGCAGCTGGATGTGAGTTCCTGAATCTCTCCCATTGCCACAAGAAGAGCATTCCCTGACTAGCCCTCTGGTTAAAAGAGGGTAAGAAATATCTGGAGTCAAGCTCATTCAACTTAACCCACAGACCTGTAGCCTACAGCAGAACCACATGACTGATCCCAGCCTAGCTCAGCACATCCCCCGTTGACCTACAGTTGCATAAGCAAGCCAAGCTGGGTTCAGCCATCCCCCAATTGCAGATGCATGAGCTAAATATATGTTCACTGTTGCATGCCACAGAGTTTGGGGAATATCTGCTATGCCCCATTGACACTGGGTAACCAAAGCATCTCCCAACACCAAGTTAAAAAATAACACCAAAGCATGGCTAAATTAATAAATGAAAGCAATCTTCTAGGGGGGCTAAGATAGACCAAATTATTTCAGGTTACTTAAGATTCCTCCTGATTCCTCCCAAGCTAAGTAGTAACTCCTTGATGAGAGATTATATCCCCCACCAAGTGACCACCACTGAGCTGGGCACATAAGGATGCTTGATACCAATGTGTCAATCAATATTTGATTGGGAACATAGCCAACCCATTTTAAGAGAAATGCTGTCAAGTAAAGTGAAAATGTTGGCAACACTGAGCAATTGATTGAAATGGACAGTCCATAGATTCAGATGCTCTAAATGCCTTCCATTACATCAGAACTGCCAGAGGTCCAAACCGATGATGCAATGGCAGATTCCCTGGTCTTACCTCCCACGTGGCACCCACTCTCCCCAGATGGTTGAGTTCTTTCGGGTCATCTTAGACTCCTCCAGAATGGATCTTTTGATCTCATGCTAGCACAAGGCTCCACTTCAATTCAGAGAGACCCTTCCTATACTTCCTTCTGTGAAATTACAAGCCCGGGATCCTAGCTTGTCTGCTCAGAAATAAAAAAGACTCAGTCCCATCTACACTTGTGTTAGAGTTGAGAGTTGCATACTCTCAGTTCCTCGTGCGGCTGAGTTGCTAAAGGTATTGTATTAGTGAGTTCTTGCACTACTATGAAGAAATATCTGAAGCTGGGTAATTTACAAAGAAAAGAGGTTTAATTGGCTTATGACTCCACAGGCTGTACAGGAAGCATGGCTGGGGAGGCCTCAGGAGACTTACAACCACCGCAGAAGGCAAAGGAGAAGCAGGTATGTCTTATACGGCCAGATCAGGAGAAACAGACAGAATGGGGAGGTGTTAAACACTTTTAAACAACAAGATCTCGTAAGAACTCACTATCACAAGAACAGCAGGGGGAAATCGGCCCCCATGATCCAAACACCTCCCACGCAGCCCCTCTTTCAACATTGGGAATTACAATTTGACATGAGATTTGGGTGGGGACACAAATCTAAACCATGTCAGGTGTGAATCACGAAGTCAGGCAGTCCTGGTTTCTATTGCAGCTCTGCCACTTAGATGCTGTGTGACCTTGGGAAAGCACTTAGCCTCTCTGAGCCTCGGTTGTTCTAACTATACAATGGACATAATAATATTTACCTATTTTAAGGCTGTTTTTAGGACTGAGAAAGGTAAGGCCTATAAAATACTTAGCACAGCCCCTGGCACATAGTTGGTATTTAATGAATGCTGTTATCATTTGGTTTTGAATTCAGAGAGTAGACCGGTCACCGCAGAGCTTCAGCGGGGTGGAATGAGGAGGAAGCAGAGAGGCAACAGGACCCACTCTGAGCACCTACTGTGTGCTAGCAGCTGTGCTAAGCACTTTAAATACACTCTGTCATTTAATCCTCACCACCACCTACTTTGTCACCATTGCTCCTATAACAGGCCATCAAGTAGGAATTTTCCAGTTGTTCTGAATCAATGACTATGGCAGACAGCTGGTACCTAGCTCAGGGTGAGATCCCCAAGAGAAATTGCTCTGAAAGAGGGTGATCACATATCCCCAGTTTGCCCTGCATGATCCCAATTTATACCTGTTGTCTTAACGTATCTATAATAATTTCTCATTCCCTTCCATACTCAGAACAGTCCAAATTTGCACAGCAAATTATATGGTCACCTGTCATGGTCACAAGCCAATTATATGGTCACCTGCCATGGAGCCCTGGGGACTGATTGCAAGGTGGGGCTAGTGTCTCTATCCCTGAGCTGCAGAACCATGAGCCCTTCTTGTGCTATCATCTGAGTAGGGTGGAGTGAGGACATTCTTGGAAAAGCTGACTCTAAGCCAAGCTTAATGTAGGAAAAGGAAAGGCATCCCCCTCTCATTCTCTGTGCCCTAAGAGTGCATCATAGATACCTGTGATTTCATAAAAGAGGAAGCCAGAGAGAGATGTGAGGCTATCCAAGGAGCCACTAAGTGAGGGGCTTGGGGCCACAGATGATTGAAAGGGGCCAAAGGAAGGCAGGGCTGGCCTTCTCTCGAAGGTCTCAGTGACAGATGGGGCACAGATGACATTGAAACCAAGCACACCACCTACACCAGAACCATCTCATTTGCAAAGGTTTTGAGCAGTAAAACCAGTGTTACACAGAGCAAGATCAGAAATGCCACCCATAATTACAGCCTTGCCAAGTTAAGTAGAGATAAATCTAGACTACCCAACCTACTTTCCTCCCTATCTCTAGGCACAGGGAGAGGGATGGGAGATGTATAAAGAGCTAAACATGTCCCTCTCACACGCCTTTTCAGGTCCCTGCCATGGGGAAGGGAGATAACTGCTTGTTTTTGAGCTAAAGTTTTGTTTTTTGCCCAGGCTGGAGTGCAATGACCCGATCTCAGCTCACTGCAATGTCCACCTCCCGGGTTCAAGTGATTCTTCTGACTCAGCCTCCCTAGTAGCTGGGATTATAGGCACCTGCCATCATGCTTGGCTAATTTTGTATTTTTAGTAGAGACAGGGTTTCACTATATGTGGCCAGGCTGGTCTCAAACTCCTGACCTCAGGTGATCCGCCTGCCTCAGCCTCCCAAAATGTTTGGATTACAGGCGTGAGCCACCACACCTGACTGGAAGAGAACTTTTAATTGGATCTGAAATTGGAGGTTTAAGTCAGACTGAATTAAGTTTTTTAATAGCTGAAAGTGGTCAAAAAGTTAAGGGACCTAGCACCCACCAGGATAGAGAGACTGAACACACAACTGATAATAAGATTAAGAAAAAAAAAAAACTAGTTCATATTTGCACCCCACGGAATTGAAACTTCTCCCTAAACTAATTACTGTCATTTAATAGATATTTGGTGCTGAGTGCTTTACATCTTTTCCTTTTAGAAAAAACCCTGAGATACACGGGCTCAGGGGAAATATTTGTTGACTTGAGTGAGAAAGGCCCGTCCTCACCTTTTGTTCTGCCCTGTCCTGCACCTGTTAGTGTTAAGTTCAATACTTGGGGCTTTGCCAACTTGTATTCCCTGTAAGAGCAGAAATTTAGCTGATTTAAACCTCACAACAATCCTTATCCCATCTAACAGAGGTGGAAATGGAGGCTCCAAGAGGTAAGGAAACTCACCCAAAGAACCCCGGCTAAAAAATTTAGCAGAGTAAGGATTTGAACCCAGGCCTGTCCACCTGCACCTCTCTTGCTCTTCTGCCTGCATTGAGCTGTCTCCTCAATTTCATCTTCACTCACCCCAATTCCCAGATGTCCTCTGGGCCTCCTCAATACCATGTTTCAGGCTGTAGCCCCAGCCTGCTAAATGGCACACAGCCTCTGTGGGAGAAGACTCTAATTGTGCCTGACCACAAGGTCTGCAGGGAGTTAATAAATTATTCCAAGAGAATATTTGCACTGAAGGCCTTATTGACTGGAGTCCATTTCCTGAGCTGGCATAATTTTTTTTCTACAGCGATTGTTACAAAGCTAATACAAGTCTTGAAGTCTCGACTGTAGAATCCCTCGAGTGTCAACAAGAATATGGCTTCCAAGCCTTCCTACCTTCAAAGTCAAGGTCATCACAAAGGGATAGTCCCTCAGGCAAGAAGAAAGATGAGTTGTAGGGGTCCCCTGGTTTCCACAGAAAAAGCACTCCAGGCCAGGAGTCATGGCTTATGCCTATAGTTCCAGCACTTTGAAAGGCTGAGGCATGAGAATGCTTTGAGGCATTCTCCTGGGCAACATGGTGAGATCTCATTTCTACAAATAATACAAAAGAAAATTTGCAGGCATAGTGGCACCTCCCTTGCTCTTCCACCTGCATCGAGCTGTCTCCTCAATTTCATCGTCACCCACCCAAATTCCCAGATGTCCCCTGGGCCTCCTCAGCTGTAATCCCAGCTATTCAGGAGGCTGAGGTGGGAGGATAACTTGAGCCAGGGAAGTCGGGGCTGCAGTGGACTGAGGTCATGCCATGGAACTCCAGCCTGGACACAGTGAGACCCTATCTCAAAAAAAGAAAGAAAGAAAAGAAAGAA
>PVKP010050889.1:0-13184 GCA_004027715.1 Plecturocebus donacophilus | reverse complement strand
CATGGTGGTGAAAGGATCAATGCAACAAGAAGAGCTAACGATCCTAAATATATATGCACCCATTACAGGAGCACCCAGATACATAGGGCAAGTTCTTAGTGACTTACAAAGAGACTTAGACTCCCACACAATAATAGTGGGAGACTTTAACATTACACTGTCAATATTACATAGATCAACGAGATAGAAAATCAACAAGCATATCCAGGACTTGAACTCAGACCTGGAACAACTAGACTTAACAAATATTTACAGAACTCTCCTCCCACAAATCCACAAAACATACATTTTTCTCAGTATCACATTATACCTATTTTAAAAGAGACCACATAATTGGAAGTAAATCACTCCCCAGCAATTGCATAGCATTTCACAGGTTTAAATAAAATATTGGTTGGCTGCTTATTTGTTATTTTCATCCCCTATTCCTTCCTGTCTCCATTGTTAAACACAATTATTGGCACAAAAGAGGTTTTTAATACCCATTTTTAGACTGCATTCTAGCCTGGGCAATAGAATAAGAATCCCGTTCTCTCTCCCTCTTTCTCTTCCTCTTTCTTTCTCTCTTTCTTTCTTTCTTCTTTTCTCTCTTTTTCTTTCTTTCAAAAATAAAAATAAAGTAAAATAAAAAGAGAAACTTGAGTTTCTTGTATGTTAAGTGGTCACGATGATCCTAGATGGTCACTTCTCGCTAAACGGATTTTTTAGGGCTTCATTCAAACTGTAGGATCAAATATATTATCGGGTTTGGATTAGAAACTTGGATTTTGGAGGTTTGCTAGCCGTTTCACCTGGGCAAGATCCTTAACCTCTCTGAAGTCTCAATTTCCCAAATTTGAAAATTAGTGTCTATATCATGAATTTAATGAGACATAAAGCATATAAAAGACTTGGCTTTTATTATAATTTTTTTCTCTCCTTATTCCACTTAATTACATTAGTTTCCATGAAGTAATGTCAGGCCCTATAAAGGCAGTCGGGGCTGTGGGCCTATTTCCCTCCCCTCCTCTCATCCTGAAGTCCGCTACACTGCTTTTCTGTTAGAGAATATTTAATTGAGCATCTCCTGTATGCCAACTAAAAGACACAGTCCTTGCATTTAAAGGAGTCCACAGTCGCTTAGAGGGAGACAGGATGAGTCAGCAAATAAATACAATCAAGTATCTTAGGTGCTCTGGCAAATGTCTAAATGGACAAGCAGTGACAAAGCAGATCATGTTTACTTTCGCTTTGGAGAGTTAAATAAGAAAAGTATTAAGAGTGGATGTGTTTGAACTGAGTTTTGAGAAATGAGAATTGGCCGGGTATTCTAGAGTGTGTGTTTTGTGTGTGAGCACTGGGTAGAAGGGGAAGATTGGTGGGCATGAGTCACCAAGAAAAAGGCAACAGCATGGCTTGTCAGGGACCTGGAAGAGGTTTGAAGTTGCCAGAGTGTGGGATGTGTGGGGGAGGTGGCGGAGCAAGAGATAAGGTTGCACAGCTAGATCAAGGTCAACTCACAGAGCATCCAGCCATACTTAGAAGTTTGAGTTTGACCATGAGGGCAATGAAAAGCCGGTAAGAGAGGAGTGGTTTGGTCAGGCATATCTGTAAGTGTTATAAGGAAACTTTTTTCTCTGGTTGCAAGAAACAATTTATTTTCAATGAAAAAAAAAAAAAAAACAGTTAAAGAACACAAGGAAAAAATTACATATGAACTCACTACCAATATCCAATTCGTAATGTACTGGAGTGAGTTTTCCAGAGAGAATAACAGAGTGTAAAGGGGAAAAAACCAAAGTTTTTTTTCCTACTCTCCCTGCTCCCTATTTACTCAATAGAGAACACTTCTGTGACCATATGTGTGCTTTTCCACACACACCAAGCAATTCTCCAGCAGACCCCCACAGGGTATCCTAGAACCCAATTCTGATTCCATCTACCTGGAGATAGCATCAGATCTCAGTGGTCGAGGACTCAGTACCGCAAAACTGCCCTCGCTTCAGAGGTCAATTGCAAGTCTAGGCCACCTTTATTTTTCACCAACTGGCTATAAACTAGGATTCCCTCAAGTTTCTGCTTGAGTTTCGTTAATTTGCTGGGATGGCTCACAGAATTCAGGGAAACATTTACTAGCTTATTAACTGTTGTACCAGTTTATTACAAATGATATTGCAAAGAATACGGATAAACAGCCAGACGAAGAGATAGATGGGGCAAGGCATGGCAGGTGGGGCGATTGCAGAGCTTCCACGCCGTGTCTAGGTGAGCCACCTTTCTGGCGTCTCCTAGTGTTTAGCAGTCCCAAAGCTCATCAACTCTTGCTTGAGTGTTTATGGAGCTTAATGTTCAACAACACCCTTCTTCCTTCTCTTGGACGTTGGAGGGTAGGATTTGAAAGTTCCAATCCTCTAATAGCTTGGTCTTTCTGGTGACTGGTCCTTTCCTGAGATGAACTGGGGCCCCACCCTAAGTCACCTTATTAGCATAAACTAGTTATTAAAGGAGCTCATTATGAATAACAAAGATGTTCTTATCACCCAGGAAATTCCAGTGGTTTTAGAAGCTATGACAGGAACCAGGAAAAAAGACCAAAGATATGTGATATTATATCACACAGGGAAGGGGAACCGACATGTACTGAGCACCTACTATGTGCCAGGCACTTTATGAAGTTTATATCATTTAATGTAACACTAAGGTTGATTGCTCCATGTGGGCCCACAGCCAGAGGGTTTTGAAGAGGGTCTAGGTAAGGAGAAGAATAAACTCAGTCTTGCACTACAGAGGCTCCTCAACTTATGATGGAGTCACATTCTTGTAAGATGAAAATATCACCTAAGTCAAAAACGGATTGAATACACCTAACCTACGGAACTCATAGCTTAGCCTAGCCTACCTTAGACATACTCATGACACATATATTAGCTTGCCATTGAGTAAAATCGTCTAACACAAAGCCTATTTTATAATAAATTGTTGAATATCTCCTGTAATTTATTTATTTATTTTTGAGATGGAGTCCCACTTTGTCGCTCAGGCTGGAGTGCAGTGGTGTGATCTCGGCTCACTGTAAGCAATTTTGTTACCTCAGCCTCCCGAGTAGCTGGGATTACAGGTGTACACCAACATGCCCGGCTAATTTTTTTGTATTTTTAGTAGAGTCAGGGTTTTGCCATGTTGACCAGGCTTGTCTCGAAATCCTGACGTCAGGTGATCCACCCACCTGGGCCTCCCAAAATTCTGGGATTACAAGTGTGTGTCACTGCACCCAGTTTCCTGTAATTTATTGAATACTGAACTAAGAGTGAAAAACAGAATAGTTGTACAGGCATTCAAAGTATGGTTTCTACTGAATATGTATTGCTTTTACACCATATATAGAGTTGAAAAATTATGGTAAGTCAGAGACTGCTTGTATTAGGTAAACTAAGGAAGCATCTTTACAAAAGTGCCAAAATTTGCATCAGCAGGACCTGATGCTCTCACTGTGCTCCATGAGTAGACGAGATGGGGCATGGGAAGGTAGGAGAAGAAGCAACTTTGGGAAGATGAGATGGATGATAAGTTCTCTCTGAGAAGGTTGGAAGGCACACATGTGGATGTATAGGTTTAGTACTTAAAAGAGAAATGTGGGCTAGGATGGAAAACTTTGGAATTGGCTTTTTTTTTTTTTTGAGATGGAGTCTCACTCTGACACCAGGCTGGAGTGCAGTGGTGCCATCTCAGCTCACTGCAACCTCCACATCTGGGTTCAAGTGATTCTCCTGCCTCAGCCTCCACAGTAGCGTAGCTGGGACTACAAGCAGGTGCCACCATGCCCAGCTAATTTTTGTATTTTCCGTAGAGATGGCGTTTCACCATGGTGGCCAGGATGGTCTCGATCTCTTGACCTCATGATCCATGTGCCTTGGCCTCTCAAAGTGCTGGGATTACAGGCGTGAGCCACGGTGCCCTGCTGGAATTGGCATTTACATTAGATTTAAAGCCATGAGAATAAGTGAATGTGCCTCAGAAAGACAGAAGAGAGAAGACCAAGAACAGAGCCTTATGGAATGCCAGAATTTAAGGGGCAGAGCAAAGAAGGTATCACTAGGGCTGTGAAGGAGGGTCAAAGAAGAACCACTAAAGAAGGATCCTGGAATTCACCAACTGTCAAATGTCACACAGGCCAATCGAGGTGAACAGTGCAAAGAGGGTTTTGCCACTTCTCAGTAGGAGCTTTGCCAGGGTCCCTTATGAAGTGGGATGCCGGGAGCCTCACTGGAGCAGGTGGAAGAATGGATGGAAAGTGACACTAAATGCAGGCTGTACTTTTAAAGAGCTTGACTATGATGGCAGAGAGTTTTGTGGTTGATTGATTTGCTTTGCTTTTAAAGACTGGAGAAAATAGCATATTTTTATGATGGAAAGGAGCCAACAGACGCTGAACAGGAAGACTGGAGAGAGGGATGACCAAGGGTGCAAAGTTCTACAGCTGTTTTCCTTCGACCAGGGACATTCAATGTCTGGAAACATTTGTGGTCATTACAACTGGGTTAGAGGAGTTGTTACCAGCATCTAGTAGGTAGAGGCCAGGTATGCTGCTAAATATCCTTCAATGTACAGCACAGCCCCTCATGACAAAGAATTATCTGGCCAATGTCAGCAATGTGGAGGTCAAGAAACCCTATTCTAAAGGAAGAAAAAACAAACCAAGAACACAAGAGATAAGATTAGCTTCCAACTGATATAACTCAATAAATATTTGCTAAATAAATTAATGAATTTAAAATTCCATAAATAGATTCCATTCTGTCTCTTTTCATCTGGAAACCCTATAACTTAAGCATGGCATGAAGAATTTGAATACTATGTAGGTACTGTAGACTCAGAGATAAGATGCAAGCTCATATTCTAAGTTTTGAATAAAATGATGCTCCCTAGAGAATTCAGGGAAGCCTTGGAAGATGGGAATAGAGAAAGAAAATTGACTTTCATTGAATGTCTGCTTTATGTAAGCACTTTAAATGTGCTTTTGTCAAGCACTTTATTTAGTTGTGTGACTTAATATACACCACACGCCAGCTGAGATATTAGCTTCATTAACTCGGGAGGAAACAGACTCACAGAGGTCAAATGAACTTGTCCAAGATTTCATCTAGTGAGAAGTGGAACCAAGATTTCAACCCAGTTAAGTCTCCCCGTGAAGTCTAAGTTGTTTCTACTGTATTACACTGTCTTCCTGCAATAACCAAATCAAGGGACATCTCAGCCTTGAACGATGAGCAAGATTTTGCCAAAGAAAGGGGAAAAGGATAGGCATTCCAGATATTATGCAGCACATGAAAAGGCCCTGAGGTACGAAACAGCCATTTGGTGAGGCTGTGTGACTGAAATAAAGGGTACAGGGCAGGGCAGGGACAGAGGTGGCCCACAAAGTGTGGAGAAATTCCACTGTAGCCATGCAGCTAAGTCTTTTCTCGAAGTTAGCCGCTCTTAATTTTAGCCTTTCCTGATGCTATTCAAATAATTGAGCCTTCCTGTCCTCTGATTTACATGTTTTTTCTTTTGCCCAGTGCTAAATTTTTCATGTTCCAAGCACAGAGGTGTCTAAATATTGGTTTAGGATTGAGTAAATCTTTTCCTTTCCGATGACAGCAAAAACAAGCTATGTAACTTACAACTCCCTTGACTGAGACATTCATTTTACAAGCAAAATGAGTTATGGATTAATTTGGGAATATTTAAGCTCCAGTTAGTCAGCAGTGGGCACACAATTGCCTAGAACATAAAACCAGGGCAATCAGGGAGCATCTCTATCTTGTTAACTGTAATGCCAGATAAACGTCACCCTCTGCTCGGGCTTTTAAGTCATTTCTTAAAAAATAAAAAGTACTCAGTTGTACTTCCTAAGGCATTTCCTGTTTACAGGGTGTGTATTCTAACAGCTGTGTTAGAAAGTGTGACCTAAGAGCTTTCAGACTGCTTGTGCTTTGAAACTCCTGGGTGCCAAGCTAGGAGATTACTCCCACCCAGGCCAGAGCCTGGTCTCCTGGCCTGAACCTGGCTGTCTTGAGTTCCCAGCTCCTACAACCATACAGTCCTGTGATAACTGCAGAGGATGAAGCGTGCATGGAGGTCTAGAGGCCAACACCTTTATGGAAAGTGTCATTTAATTGGAAAATGGGAGAGAATAATGTTTACAAAGTATCTTGCAGAGATTCCTATATTTCGGCGTCACAGAGCAGAGGCTGTCAGGCACAGATCACCACTGAACCTCTAAACATTCCTGTTCTCCCCCACCCACAATGTCTTTCCCTGTCCAGGCTGCTGGACATACGCCCAGTTGTTCTCTGGAGCAAGGAGTCCACCCCTCATAGTGATACAGATAAATGCTCATGCTTAAAACAAAATACCGTCAATTTAACCAGGTGCAGTAGTTCACATCTGTAATCCCAATGGCTGAGGAAACTGAGATAGGAGGATCACTATTAGCCCAGGAGTTCAAGGCTGCAGTGAGCTATGATTGTGCCACTATACTCCAGGCTGGGCAACACAGCAAGACCCCATTAAAAATATATATAGTCAGTTTAAGCACGATGTATCACTGTCAGGTCACAAGTTCACTAATTTCTACTCCAGTACATTTTTTAAATACCCAGTCATATTTTCACAATTGCTATGTGAGTCTCATTTTACACAAAAGATTAATGCATAAAAATGTTTATACTAGCGAATTATTTACAATAACGAAAACATGAATTGTCAAAAGAAACTCAAACTGAAAAAATAGCAAAAAAAATTAAATGCAGTTTACAATCACAAGCGAATGGGTAAAGAAAATTGTAGTACATTAACAGTGGATATTTTGCAGCTATTAATAGTTAACAAGAGTAGGAATGATTATATAATAATGTTGAATAAGCAAAACAAGATATACAACTGTCTATATAATTGTTATTTTTATTTTATTTTTTTTTAGGTGGAGTATCACTCTGTCGCCTAGGATTACAGGCACTCACCACATGCCCAGCTAATTTTTGTATTTTTAGTAGAGATGGGGTTTCACCATGTTGGCCAGGCTGGTCTTGAACTCCTGACCTCAGGTGATTGGCCTGCCTTGCCCTCTCCAAGTACTGGGATTACAGGCGTGAGCCACTGTTCCTGGCCACAATTGATAATTTTCAACTGTGAAAATCATGCAAGGGGAAATGATTGGAGATGTACAACAAGATGTACCAGAGATTAGTTTTACCACCAGAAAAGGCCGAATCTCCCTGTCTATTTGCTTGGGCTGCTATAACAAAATATCTTAGACTGGGTAATTTATAAACAACAGAAACTTACTGCTAATAGTTCTGGAGACTGGGTAGTCCAAGATCAAGGTGCCAGCAGACTCAGCATCTATTGAGAACTGGTTCTTCACAGATGGTGACTTCTGTGTGTGCTTACAAGAGAGAAAGAGCAAGAAAGCACCCTGAAACATCTTTTATAAGGGCACTAATCCCATTGATTCAGGTGGAACCCTCATGACTTAATCGCTTCCCAAAGGTACCACCTCTTAATACGATTACACTATTAGGCTCTAACATATGCATGTGGGAGACACCGCATTCATACCGTCAATAAAAGGAAGCAAAGAAACAGTCTCACGCATAGTGCTGTTTACATCCTTCTAATGTCTCTTGAGCAATTCATATATAAATACGAAAATCTTTATATGCCTGATGTGGCTAGTGACCAGGATGCCATTATTTAGGAAGAGTAGCAGCTCTGATTAAGGGAAAAAAAACCCCAAAATATGAAGCTTATTCAGTTAAAATACTGAACCTAGAAGGACGAGCTTCAACTGCTGGCCCTAAGAATCTCACGACAAGAGTCTACAGCTTTCCACTGTAAAACTAGAAAATTAAGTATCTTTCATCTTTATTTTAACACCCTTTAGTGTATATTCTTACTAATATTAAGAGCCACGGATGGTAAATCAATAGATTGTTTCTATGATAGCATGGACCAAAAAGAATGGGGTAGAAAGAGATAAGTCTGTCTCTAGCTCTTCCATGGTGGCCTCATCACCTGGATAGGATGAATGTCACCTCTGTTCCTGATTTAATCCTCCTCTTTCAAGCCTGGACACCTGCGTTCCTCAACTATCCTAGCTCCAGGGGAGGACTAACAGGGAAGGAATTTTTATTTTTTTTTTTAGGTACTGAAAGAGAATCACATCAAATAATAAATTACTCTCTATATTTATTTTAAAACTATCTCATGTGCCTTTAAAATGTCATGGGAAAAATAGAAAGGTACACTGAGAGAGTGTGCTCAATGAAATATTTAAACCATAAAGACAGAAAGGTCAGTGATTAAGGAGATTAAATAGATCTGGATGATGGATATAAATCAGAAGCATGTTGTCAAAGATTAGTAGTTATTAAAGCTGTTTATCATCCTTCCAATAGGAAAAAAAAAAAGCAATCATACAGTTTTTAATGTCAATCTGGGCCATCAAGCCATTATGTAATTTTTATCTTTTCTTACTTCTTTTGCCACGAGGCAAGACAATTTATTTCCCCTGTAGTAAATAAATTTCCTCTGCCTCGAACATGCTGTGAGTGTAATCCTGGACTAGCCACCCACCCCTTAGCATTCACTTTCCTCATTTGCTAAAGGAGGGAATTGGTTCTTACAGTTCTGACATTCTGTGTTTCCCTGAAAGAAGATGTTTACAGAGTTCTAGGATGTGAGTTATCACATATCACCTACTCTTAGACACATTTAATTATAAGGCATGCCATCATTTTATGTATTACCAACAAAAAAAAGATCCTGCCAACAAAACTATGACACAATACCCTAACTATAGCCCTGTGACCCTGGGATTAATCACACCAGCCTCTCCTGCTTTGAAATACAGGACAACTCCTACCGCCCTCCATTGCATTGTTGGTTGATTTTAGGCGATTCTTTTGTATGTATCTCACTAATGAAACAACACAATTTTGCTTGTAGGTATCTTTCTTTCTCTGGTCCCATAAAATTCTTGATTCTTGTTTCTTCAAAATAATATATGGAACTGCAAACATTTCTCTGATGATGAATATTTGCTTCACTAATATCAAATTCATGTCCCACTATGTTCATGCCTTCTGCAAATACGGGAATCACAGTGTGATTTTTTTGTAATTTAAACATCAGGTAAGCTCAATATGTTATTACCAACAGTGTCCTTAACCAAATGGAAGTCATGATGATATGAACAGCTATGACTAAGTTTGAACCTGGGCAGACCAGGACAACTACATCATGACTACAGTCTAACTGACATTCCAACTGACTTCAGAGGCATTAAAAAACAACCGGGAGCCTGGGCAACACAGTGAAACCCCGTCTCCACAAAAAACACAAAGATTAGCCATGCATGGTGGCATGTACCTGTAATCCCTGAGTAGCTACTCAGGAGGCTGAGGTGGGAGGATTGCTTGAGCCCAGGAGGTCAAGGCTGTAGTGAGCTGATGTTGTGCCACTGCACTCCACCCTAGGCAACAGAGACCACATCTCAACAATAAAAAAGTTGGGGGGTGGTCGGGAGAAGAGAGATATGTGGTTTGGAAGTGATGATTTGAGAATTGAGATGTCTTGTTCACCTCCAATGAGAGAGGAGTGGCATATAGTAAGTTTTCCCTAAATATTTGCAGGTTGTTGAAGGGTTGAATGAAAGTATGGATGGAAGGCCGGGTGAGGTGGCTCACGCCTATAATCCCAGCACTTTGGGAGGCTGAGGTGGGTGGATCATGAGGTCAAGAGATCAAGATCATCCTGGTCAACATGGTGAAACCCCATCTCTGCTAAAAACACAAAAATTAGCTGGGCATGGTGGTGTGCACCTGTAATCCCAGCTACTCGGGAGGCTGAGGCGGGAGAATTGCTTGAACCCAGGAGGCAGAAGTTGCGTTCAGCAGAGATTGCGCCATTGCACTCCAGCCTGGGTAAGAAGAGTGAAACTCTGCCTCAAAAAGAAAGTATGGATGGAGGGATGAATGAACAAACAAACAAGTAGCTAATTGGGAATGCTGAAAAGGCACTTTACTGCCATCTTTGAGATTGTTTCTTATGGCAAACTGCACTGCAGTCTTGAATCATCATGGCTGGCTAAAATCATGAATGCCCCAACCTTCACCTTTGGAATCTGGTTTACATTCCTACCCCAATCCCTGCTAACCTCTTATGCCTCTATCGGACTGTGAAACTGAAATGCCAAGGTCCACGTAGAAGACTCAGAGTAACACAAGATCTTACATTTCCTTGACTCCTCAACACCAGTGGCCTTGCCTTCTTATCTTCCCCTGCAGCTGCTCTCAGCCCTCCTCCTCTTTGTCTTTGTTTTTCCACCATTCTACGATATCCCATCCCTGCATATTGCCTTCCCGCCTTCTGCACTCAGATGGCTACAAGCCATTATGCAGATTCATTTGCTTCAACTTCAGGTGACTCTCAAGCTACTGCTAACCTGTTCCTTCTGCCATTCTCAACAGCTCACTCATGCATTCTCTTTTTTCCTTAAACTCTCAACATCTTCATCTGCACCTTCAGTAAATCATATTTCTACTTTATGAGAAAAATTAAAGCTATCAGGTTAGAACTCCCCGAACTCCATCAATAACACCTAAAATCTTTTAGTCTAATTCTATTCCTTCTTCTTTCTCTCCTCTCAGGACATTTTCTCTAGTTCACAACTAATCCCTCCATCTGGCCTCTGCCTACGCCTCAGGAAACTTACTCTATTCGTTATCCTCTCTGTCTCCTTTACTCCAGGCTTCCCCTCTGCATGATCTTTCCTGGCAAAATATAAATATTCTCATCTCTACTCTAAAAACAACTTCCACTCGCCCACTCTTCTCTTCTAGCTCTTAGCCATTTCTCTCTTTTTCAAAGCCATGTTTTTAAAGTCTGCCTATTACTATAGTTGCCTCCACTTTTACCTCCCATTCACTTAAAAGTCTAGTACAATCTAGCAAACACATTCATCATGCCAATAAAATTCTTCCCCAAAGTCACTAATTATCTCCAAAGGGGCTATCCTTATCTCACTTGACCTCTCTACAGTATTTGATGCTGTGAAGTATTCCCTCCTTGACCTCTCTTCCTTTTTGTTATTGTGGTACTGTTCTCTCTCCATTTTTCATGTCCTTCTCTGTTTTATTCTTTGGTCAGACAGAAAAAAAGGCTTTTGCTTCCCCCAGTCTACTTATGAGCTCTCTTTGATGGTCACAAATACACTATTTCAGCTTCCGCATATGACCCACAGCCTCAAATCTCTATGCTCAACTGAAACTTCTCTCTGCGTTGATGATGACAGGTCTCAAACTCATCACCTTCCCTCATAAGCCTGCTTCTCTTCCTGCCTCAGGTGTCAAGCCATGCACACAGGTGTCAAGCTGGAAATGCATTCCTCCTTTGGACTTCCAGAGCCTGTAAGTTACCATCTCTGTAATCCACTTCCACTGCTTCTGCTTTAGCTGAAGCCCTTGCCATTTGTCAGGTGATTCATCAGAGCGGGCGGCTGTGTGTTTCTTCCCTAATCCATCTGCCACACTGCTGCCATATACCATATTACTACCAGAATAATCTTTCTAAGATGCAAATCAATCAGATCTTGTTTTTTCCCCTGTTTAAAAATACTACGATTTTTCTTCCAGTAGTTTTCAGGATGGAATTAAAACACCTAACACACAAGGTCCCCTATGATATGCCCCTGCCGACATCTTTAGCCCCTTATTCCACCAAGTACCTCTAATGGCTTCCTGTTTTGTGATCACACTTGACTGTATACACATAATGTTTCATGCCCCTGAGCTTCCTCCGTGAACACCCTCTACCCTCTTATCTCTGGCCCAGCTTACTAACTGCTGAATATTCCTCTCACTCATCTCTTCCCTAGGAAGGTTTAACTACTTCCACTCGATGGAGAGCCTCTTCCACTCTAGAAGAGCAACTGGTGCATATCTCTATCACTTCTATGATCATTAATGATTTGTTTAAACATCTGCACTAGAATATATGCTCCATGAAAGCAAAGACTGTATGTTTTTGGCTGAAGATGTTGTAAATATTAGCATAAAATGAATAAAGGAATAAACCATTAAGCTTTTGGGTCTAAAAATAAGGTCAAGTGAATAAAGTGTTTTTTATAATAAAGACAGAGTAAAACTTGTAGAAAAATCAAGTAGTGTTAACAGTGAAAGAACTGTAAAAAAAAAGAATGCTTTATTATAAGTAGAAATCTATATTTACATCTTTCTTTAAATTGTATCATCCCCTTAAATATATTAACACAGCTATTATTAATGTTTTGGCGTCTTAATAATATTTTAATTTTAAATGAAGAAATTAATTTATTAGTTTTAACATCTGAATCCATCTCCTAATAAAATAATTCAAGTGGAGCCAACGTAATTAAAACACAATCTAGACACCTTAGTTCACCTTAGGGAGTTCAGGTTTTCTTACCAAATACCTTAACTGGGTATTTCAATTTCTCCAAGGCCATGCATAGTGGCACATGCTTGTAGTCCCAGCTACTCAGAAGGCTGAGGCAGAAAGATTATTTGAGCCCAGGAAGTCAGCTCAAGCCTAGACAACATAGCAGTATTCTGACTCTATAAGATAATAAAATAAAATGTCTCCATGATTTTATCCCAACATACCTTTCACCATTATTCTGCACCAAATCTACATTCCAGTTAAATTAAATTTCTAAACACTCCCTGAAAATGCTCCACACTTTCCCAATGTGTTATTTCCTCTACATGGGCCTTAATTCCTTCAACTGAGAATCTCTTTGCTCCATTTCCACGTCTTTAAATACTAAGCACAACTCCATGCATGTACAGTTTTCTGATTCCGTTCGGAGAGATTTTGTGCTTTTTGTCACATCCAGTTTTATTTATTTAATTATTTATTTGTATTTATTTATTTTTGAAACAGAGTCTTACTTTGTGAAGCAGCCTGGGGTGCAGAGGTACTATCACGGCTCACTACAGCCTCGAACTCCTGGGCTCAGATGATCCTTCCAACTCAGCCTCCTGAGTAGCTGGGACTACAGGCACATGTCACCATGCTCAGCTAAATTTTGCTGTCTCTTTTTTTTTTTGTAGAAATGGGGTTTTGCCATGTTGCGCAGGCTGGTCACGAACTCTTAGTCTCAAGGGATCCTTTTACATCAG
>PVKP010050888.1:0-13185 GCA_004027715.1 Plecturocebus donacophilus | reverse complement strand
GCTGCAAAACTCTTAACCAAGAGCGCTTCCAATTGCTGTTTTAGCCAAGCCTGATCACCTGGCTCGCTGTCTCAGAGCCTTTTTTTAGTTGAATGGTCGACTCCCAGGTGTTCCAGTCGCCTGTTGAAAAGGCGCCGGGATCTGTGTGATTTCCCCTGCGGGGACACACTGCGCAGGCTGAAACAGCGGCGCTGAGATTTGTAGCGCTTTTTTGCCTGGGAATCTCCTGGGCTGGCTCCCTGATTCAGTACCCTTTTTAATCTGCCTTCCCGTAGCTCCACTCACCAGTTAAAAGGGCACACAGACCAGTGGATTTTGTGTGGAGAACCGCCGCGCCGGCCAAAACAGCCGCACTGGCCCAAACAGCCGCGCGGGCCGGAAGAGCCGCACTGGTGACCCGTGGGGCTGCTCCGCCTGGGGATCTCCTGGTCTGGGGGTAATAAAAATCCGTCTGGAAATGCGGCGTCCACTCACCCTCTGCACTTTCACTGGGAGCTGCAATCCTGAGCTGCTCCTATGCGGCCATCTTGGCAAGTATCCAAAGGAAATTTTTGAAATTTCGTGCTGTAGTTTTACTGACAGAACTAATTTCTTTTGGGACCAAAAGTCAGAGAGCTAGACCTCAGAGTTAAAATACACACACTCAACAAGATATAAATACTTGTAGAAATTACTAAAAGTACTTCAAGAATGCATCTTGAAATAAACAGTTTCAGCATGAGCTTAAAATTGAATGCATTAATATCTGAGACACTTAGAGCATATGACCCTCCCAACCCTTGCCCCAACCTCTCTTGGAACTTCCCTCAAACCTGTGTGAGTTCATGACCTTCCTCTAGGGACTTGATTGTCCTGTGAAGAACGAAGCAACACAAAACACAAAGAATCAAGAACATTCCAAACTGATCACGCTGTGAGCATGACAGCCGGAAATTAGGACACATTTTCAGATTTACTATACTTCAATGGATGAAATAGTCTTAGAACTACCCACATAGATTCTATAGGCAGTGTGATTACATTTTTTGCTAATTCACTACAAACAGAATGGCCCACTTCTTGTTCCTTCTACAATATTATGGCCTCATTCCTCTGAGGAGCTCACTTAACACACTTTAACTAGCTAAAAGGCATTAATTCTCACAGCACTCAAGAGAGAGACCTATTTAAAAACTCAAGTTTCAGTCTATTCTCCAAATAATTGAAATTATAATTAGATGCAGGGGGGCTACATATTAATTTCAAAAGAAAGGGAAAATAATCTAAGTTATAAAGTATAGGCTTGAGATTTAGATTATTTTAATTAACTCTTCAATTAATGACAAGCAAGTATATGCATATGCAGAATATGCTCTCTCTAGGACCATATTCCGAGAGCAATCCAACGTGCTTAGTAATAAAAATCTTTTTATGCTGTATTTTGGAGACGAGCATGTTTTACTCTAGGACAAGCAAGGAGCTCTATGGAAGGCAGCCAGACAAGCCAGTTAAAAACACTGGTTGTAATCCTGCCTCTGCCACTTACTAACTTCCAAATCTAAACAACTGTCTCACTTTCCACATACATAAAACAGGGACAATCATAGTATAATATATATCTAAGTGGGTTATTGTGTGAAGATTAAATAAGAATCTATGCAAACAGAACAGTATTTGGAGCATAGCCCTCAGTAAATGTTAATTATTATTTTTTCATATTATAAAACATATTCAATAGGAAAAAATTAATAGCTTATTAAAGTCAGTCATCACTATTATTAGGACTTAAAGAATATAGTTAAGAGAATTCTAAAAATATACTTTAAATTCCTCTAGCTGTATATCAAAAATTATATTCAATGATAGTTAAAAACAGAAATTCAAGACTAAGGTAGAGGAATACATTTAAATAAATTATACTTAAATAAAAATATAAATAAAATATTCACGCATAGAGGGTTCTGGGGAAAAACGCAATAAAACTCATACAGTAAAACTCACCTCTGAGCACGCCAAGTGTCTGAGGTTGGTGAACCAGTCGACATGGGCACGACAATGATCAAATGCATGAATGAGCTCGTGGGTGACCACTCTGTTCATATGGGCCTGATTACGGATATTATTCTGGCACAAAACTATCTAGGAGACACCAAATAAGGGAAGTTCAGTGATTTCTAAAATCTCCTTTCATAGACTCGATCTTCTCTCCCACATGACCTCCCTTCTCCCCCAGAAGTGAGGGAATTCACTTGCCTGGAATGCATCCACCCACTCTTCTCCATTGACAACACATCTACCCACTGGACAAGTCCCAGTCCTAACTGTACACGCTCCATTTGCCTCGCCCAATGACTAACTTCTCTCTTCTCCTCTCTCTGGCCTACAATAGTACTTAGATTGAGGACACGTATTCACGCACCATCCTCACTTAGCTGATCATACTAGCCTGTCTCAGACTCCACAGCATTATGGTTAAGAGACTGGGCTTTGGAATGAAGTGGACAAATTCAAATTCCAGCTCCAGCCCTTACTAACTCAGTGACCTTAGGCAAGTTTCTTAATCTCTCTGTACCTCAGTTTCCTCAACTATAAAAAGGAGATAGAATACCTACCTCATAGAACTGTGAGAATTAAATTAGAATATACTGTAAATACTTATCAAGTTTCTGAATGAGCATTGAATGAACAAGGAATGACCACTATTGTCTTCATTTTACTAGAATGAGGAAAAATGCCAGGGAAAAATCCTCAGAAATACCTTCAGAAAGAAGTGCAAAAAGCCAACAGCACACTGAGCAGGGCCCTAAAAGATTTAGTAAGACACGAGGGATCCTAATAGTAATACCTGCCATTTATTGTGTACTACTGCCAGACACTGGGATATGTCCCAGATATTTATATATTTATATACATTCATTCAACATCCATTGATTCAACTAATACTTATTGAGACCTATTAATAGATTTATAATCTACTGGAGATAGAAATTAACCAAATATTTACCAAAATGTTTAAATACATGCAATGACAGCTGTCATGAAGAAAAGCCCAGGTTGTCATGGGCATATGTAATGTAATACGCTGTAATCCCAACACTTTGAGAGGCTGAGGCAGGCAGACTGATGGAGCCCAGGAGTTCAAGACCAGCCTAGGCAACATAGCAAAATCCCATCTCTATCAAAAACTAAAATTAAAAATAAAAATTAGCCAGGCATGGTGTCACATGCCTATAGCCCCAACTACTTGGGAGGCTGAGGTAGAAGAATCACTTGAGCCCAGGAGGTTGGCGCTGCAGTGAGCCAGGAACACGACACTGCACACTCTGGCCTGGACAACAAAGGGAGACCCTGTCTCAAAAAAAAAAGAAAAGAAAAGAAAGAAAGAATCCCTGAGCTGGTCTGGAGGTGAAGAAAGGCTTCTCTGTGGAAGGAATAGTTGAACTGGTACCTAATGGATGAACAGAAATGAAATTTGAGGTACAGAGAAGAAGGGAGTATTCTAGGTAGAGAGATAAACCTATGCAAAGGGTAGAGGGAGGGTTGAAGGAAGAAAATGCTTGAGAAGCTAAAAGAAGTACCCTAGAGTTGAGGCACAGCGGTGGGGGTGGTAGGCAACAGATAGAGCTGGTGAGGTCAGGGGGCTAACTCCCTGAAGACCTCGTCTTTACCCTAAGAGCATTGGGAAGCTCTCAGGATAAAGGAAATGTTGAAACAGAAGACTGCTTTTGTTTTATTTTGCTTTTATCCTTTTAACTATAGTTGGACGAATAGGCAGGAAATGGCCAAAACTGGATGCAGAGAAATCAGCTGAAGGCTAATATTCTAGGCAAGAGAACAGTACTTCAGCTAGACTGGTGGAAGTTGAAAGAGATACTTAGGAGGTAAATTAGATAAAATATAGTGATAGAATATGGGGAAGGAATCTGGGGTATCAAAGATGATCCATAAATTTCTGGCTTGGCTAATAGGATTGACAGTAGCACCATCCACTGAGATATGCAAAACTAGAAGACTGGGTTGGGTGGGGATAGGGGATGGTAAAAATCATGAATTTGGACTTAGACATTTCAAATCTAAAGACATTGCAAATCTAAATCTTAAGTGTCTTAAGACACTTAAGCAGGCGGGGAGCAGTGGCTCTCACTTGTAATCCCAGCACTTTGGGAGGCTGAGGTGGAAGGATCATTTGAGGCCAGGAGTTCAAGACCTGCCTGGGCAACATACTGTGACCTCATCTCTACAAAAAATTTAAAAAGTTAGCCAGATGCAGTGATTCACGCCCGCAGTCCCAACTACTCAGGAGGCTGAGATGGGAGGATCACTTGAGCCCAAGAGTTCAAGGCTGCAGTGAGCCATGATTACACCACTGCACTCCAGCCTAGGCAACAGGGCAAGACCCTGTCCCAAAAAAAATTCTTTTTCATTAGAAATAAAAATAAATAAATAAAAAGACACTCAAGTAGAGGTGTTAAATGGGCACTTGGACATACGGAATGTGTAGTTCTTAAAAGTGAGCTTTGACCCCAGAAAAGTAATGAGAGACCTCCTTGGCAGACAACAGAGTAAAAAAAGAAGGGGCTCTATGACCAAGGATTGAGGGACTTTGATATTTAAGTGCTTATAGAGGAAGGTAAGCTAGCAAAGAAGTAACCAGAAGAGTGCTGTATACTAGAAACCACAGAGAGACAGTTTTGGTATTAACAGCCGAAGTCAAGTGTATACACACTCTATGATCCAGTAATTCTGCCTCTTGGGCATATACCTTGGAGAAACTCTTGCAAATGTGCACCAGTAGGGAAGGTCAAGGATATTCATAGCAGCAGTGTTCATAATAAAAAAGTTGGAAACAATCAATATTAGAATAAACTGTAGTATAAACACACAATGAAATAAATACAATATAACAGGGAAACTAAATAAACCAGAGAGGTACACACAACGACATGAAAGAAACTCACAAATGTTGAACCTAGGAAGTAAGTTGGAGACTATCTACTGTACGATTTCATAATACTACAAAATACTACATGAAACTCAAAGTATTCCATGTATAAAGCTCAAAAGCAGGCAACTAAGTAACACATTGTTGGATTGTATACCTAGATGGTAAAGCCGTTCAGAAAAACAGGGAATGGTTACCACAAAAGTCAGGATAAGGAAGGGAAAAGGACCCGATTCAAGAGGACCACACAGGCTTCTGAAGTCCTGGTAACGTTCTTTTCCTCTAATCTGGGCGGCAGTTACATAGGTGTGCACTTTCTTATTACTGAAAGTGTACATATAGGTTTTTTTATCCTTCTGTATGAGTGAGATACTTCAAAATGAAAATTTTCATTTAAAAAATAGGCGGGACGCAGTGGCTCACACCTGTAATCCTAACAGTTTGGGAGGCTGAGGCGGGTGGATCACCTGAGGTCAGGGGTTCAAGACCAGCCTGGCCAACATGGCAAACCCTGTTCAACTAAAAATACAAAAATTAGCTGGGTGTGGTGGCGCATGCCTGTAATCCCAGCTGTTCAGGAGGCTGAGGCAGGAGAACCACTTGAACCCAGGAAGCAGAGGTTGCAGTGAACCCAGATGGTGCCACTGCACTCCAGCCTGCGTGAGAAAGTGAGACCCTGTCTCGAAAATAATAGCCGGGCACAGTGACTCACGCCTGTAATCCCAGCACTTTGGGAGGCCAAGGCAGGTAGATCATGAGGTCAGGAGATTGATACCATCCTGGCCAACATGGTGAAACCCCATCTCTACTAATATACAAAAAATTAGCCAGGCGTGATGGCACGTACCTGTAGTCCCAGCTACTTGGTAGGCTGAGGCAGGGGAATCGCTTGAACTGGGAAGCAGACGTTGCAGTGAGCCAAGATCACGCCACTGAACGCCAGCTTGGCAACAAAGCGAGACTCCATCTCAAAAAATAGTAATTTAAAAAATAAAAAATTTTTTAAAATTAAAGGAGAGGGTGCCCAACTAGGTTCAACACTGCTGAGAATTAGGATGAAAGTTCAAGATGTACACTCTATTTAACCTTAGGGGGACGGGAACGGGGATGAACTTATTCAGAGCCATTTTGAGGGCTATAGGTATTGAGATTACCAGTTTACAAATGAGGAAACTGAGAAGAAAAAAAATAACTTGCCCAAGCCCCACAGATAATAAGCAGGGAAACTAGGTTTGAACTAAAATCTGACTCCAAAATCTAGACTTCTCATCCCTGTTCTATATTGCTACTTCCCATGATTACTATAAAAAAGTTATGAATAACCTAAAAACATATAAAATTCTCCAGCAGTTTACAGGTAAGTGTAGTTAAGTATGAATTATATATTCAAGTGGGAAACAGTTACTTATAACACCATCATTTACCCTCATCACGTGACATTAACTACCACCTCCAAGACTCTGTCAAAACCCTCTGATGACTTAAAACTAATAATAGAATTTATTAAATGCTTACTATGGGCCAGGCACTAAGATAAGCAACTCTCTAAGAAATATCTCATTTAATTCTCATAATCATTCCGTAAAATAGATACATGTATTGCCCATATTATACAGATAAGAAAACTCCCCTAATGAAAATTTTTCACTATCACCATAAAGTTAAAACCCTTTCGTTTAGCATTCAAAGACTCCCACTATATGGCTAACATTTCTTTCCAATCCTATTTTCCCTTATTCCCCACATGTTCCTGCCCTCCAGATAAACTAGACAATATGCCATTCCCTACACATGCTGTGCAGTTTCCTAGTATGCACTTTTGCTCATGCTACCCCTGCTCTCCCCCTAAGGAAGCTTTATATCTTCTAATCGAATCAGTTGGCACCTTTCAATCAATCACATCACTGTCCCATCATGGTAACCAAACCCACCTAAAATGGTTGAGCCTGCCTCATTTTATAATTATCTGTGTTCTTGTCTTATCTTCCCTGTAAGGCTGTAAACTCAAGAGATTTTAAGTAAGAATAACTAATTATTAAGTAATTATTTTAAGTAAGAATAACTCCTTAGAGTAAGAATAACTAATTCATTTTTTTAGTCCTACACAAAGTCTACCAAACAGAATGCTGAGCACGTGGACGATGCTCAAAAAATATCAGGAGAAAGGGTTAAAGGGAAGAAAACAATTTGGCAATAATGCCTACCTGAGATGTTGAAGCATCAAAACCTCCACTGACATTCCCATTACAGTCTTCGCAAGAAAAGTGTCTATCTTTGTTAACAGCACTAAAAGGCAAGAACAGATTAAAGAGACAATGTCCAGAAGCAGTGTGTATGTGGCAAACAGCCCTGGGCCAGGACTCAGGAGACCCTCCACCATGTAGTAAATCCTCTCCACGACTAACACATAGAGAACCTTGGGAAAGAAACTTAACACCTTCAGGACTCAGTTATCTTATCTGTAAAATAAGGAGACTGTAGGCCGGGCACGGTGGCTCACGCCTGTAATCCCAGCACTTTGGGAGGCCGAAGCAGGCAGATCACGAGGTCAAGAGATCGAGACCATCCTGGTCAACATGGTGAAACCCCATTTCTACTAAACATACAAAAAAAAATTAGCTGGGCATGGTGGCGTGCACCTGTAGTCCCAGCTACTTGCAAGGCTGAGGCAGGAGAATTGCTTGAGCCCGGGAGGCGGAGGTTGCAGTGAGCCGAGATCATGCCACTGTACTCCAGCCTGGCACCTGGCAACAGAGAGAGACTCTGTCTCAAAAAATAAAAATAAAAAATAAGGCGATTGTATGTAAAATCTATCCTAGTTCAAATTCTATAGATACAATTCCATAAAGTATTTGTTCAACCATATTGCAAGTACGCTGGAGTTCCTGCCCTTGGGCCCGAATGTTAAGAACTAGATGTCAAAAGTGATTTCCTTTAAACCCCTCAAAGTTATACAACACCCGCAACGTTCCCACATAAGAAGCTGAGATTTCTTCTCCATTAAAAACAATGCTCAGGCTGCTGCAGCAGAAAGGCCAGGATTGGTAATTACTTACAAGAAAAATTTGAGTACTATCTTTACTAACAAGGTGAATGGTAAAAGCTAGAAAATGAGTTGGGCCGGCACAGTGGCTTACACCTGTAATCCCAGCACTTTGGGAGGCCGAGGCGGGTGGCTAACTTGAGGACAGGAGTTCAAGGCCAGTCTGGCCAACATGGTGAGACACCCCCCCCCCACCCATCTCTACTAAAAATACAAAAATTAGCTGGGCATGGTGGCATATGCCTGTAAACCCAGCTACTCAGAAGGCTGAGGCAAGAGAATTGCTTGAACCTGAGAGGCAGAGGTTGCAGTGAGTCAAGACAGCACCACTGCACTCCTGCCTGGGCAAAGAGTGAGACTCCAACTCAAAAAAGAGAAGATGAGTTAGGGCAGAAGATGTCCAAAGAGAACAAGGTTTGCCTGGAGACAATGCAACCAATTACCTCCACTTAGCCTATGGAAAAGACTTCGTAACCTCAGAGAAATTTTAAGCAGTTCTCTTAAAAAGAGGGCCAGGCAGGGTGGCTCACCTGTAATCTCAGCACTTTGGGAGGCCAAGGCAGGTGGATCACGAGGTCAGGAGTTCAAGACCAGCCTGACCAAGATGTTGAAACCCCATCTCTACTAAAAATATAAAAATTAGCCAGGTACAGTGGCAGACATCTATAATCCCAGCTACTTAGGAGGCTAAGGCAGGAGAACTGCTTGAACCCGGGGGCAGAGATTGCAGTGGGCCAAGATGATTCCACCACTGCACTCCAGCCTGGGCGACAGAGTGAGACTCTGACTCAAAAAAAAAAAAGAGAGAACTTTGTTTTTGTTTTCAGCAGCCAAACCTCAGAGCAGCATTTCAAAAAGAGTAAGAGTTACTTACCAACCTGAGTGTTTCATAGCATCAAGCAGAAGTTTGACGTACGGATCTAAAAAAGATATTGAGTTAATTAAGTAAGTTAATTGGAAAAGTAGCACCAATTAAACTACCCAAACAGCAGTATATTATCAAAAAGTAACTCACAGGCCAGATGCAGTGGCTCATGCCTGTAATCCCAGCACTTTAGGAGGTCAAGGTGGGCAGATCATTTGAGGCCAGGAGTTCGAGCCCACTCTGACCAACATGGCAAAACATGCCTCTACTAAAAACACAAAAATTAGCTGGGCCTGGTGGCCCACGCCTGTAGACCCAGCTACTAGGGAAGCTGAGGGATGAGAATTACTTGAACCTGGAAGACAGATATTACAGGAGCTGAGATCGCACCACTGCACTTTAGCCTGGATGATAGAGTAAGACTCTGTCTCAAAAAAAAAAAAGTAATCTTATCTTAAAATTAGTAAAAATTGAAACAAGAGGACAAGCTTAAATTAACATCAAAGCAAATCTGTACTGAAATAAAACACTAATACAAATACCAAGATGGTACTACTAAGCGTCTTATACAATATCAAATATGCTTTTAAAGTTCATTTTTAATTAAATGATCAAACATGTTGTATTACCGAATGACTGAGGGAATCTAGGGCCACATTCCTAGAAGTGAACAACAGCATAGTACCTAGATTTGAGGAAGCCAGTAGCCACATTGTTCTCTATCCTGGTCAGACCATGCTGGCAACACCATGTCCCATGCTGAGTGCCACCACACTCTAAACAGGACCTGCCACTGAAGCTCTTCCACAGGGGATGGTGACTAGGATACCACGAGACTATTTTCAGTAAGAAGCAAGAAAGGATTTGGGGGGTTGGAAAGGAGACAGAAGTCTTAACTAGGACCACAGTAGCTTCGAGTATTGAAGGGGTGCGATGTGGGACTAGATTGAGTTAGTATTTCTTCAAAGGGCAGAACAAGGACCAAAGAGTGGAAGTTACATGTGGCAGATTTCAGCTCAGCATGAGAAAAGATTTTTCTCCAACAGTTAAAGCTGGTGAAACAATAGACAGTAGATTGAAAGGGCCTCAAGGAACAGATAACTATGTTCCAGGAGAGATCTGTGGAGTATCTGGCCAGCAATGGCACAGAGGTGGGCCCTTCCATGTCTAAGACTCTATGGGCCCATGACTACTACAGGAAAGTACAAGTAACCTAAATGTCTCTAATATTAACTTTTCACATAGGCATCTTGTCTGAGAGTATAAATGCACAGCAAATAATATGACATAACCCCAAAAAAGAGAAAAAGAAACTAAGGTTTAAAAAAAATATTGAAGGCAAAAATAGGCGAGTAAAAGAAATGTGAGATGAGATTGGGCACAGTGGCTCACGCCTATAATCCCAGCACTCTGTGAGGCCGAGGCGGGTGGATCACAAGGTCAGGAGTTCAAGACCAGCCTGACCAACATGGTGGAACCCCATCTCTACTAAATATACAAAAATTAGCCAGGTGTGGTGGTGAATGCCTGTAATCCCAGGTACTCAGGAGGCTGAGGCAGGAGAATCGCTTGAACCTGGGAGGCGGAGGTTGCAGTGAGCCAAGGTTGTGCCATTGCACTACAGCCTGGGTGACAGAGAGAGACTTCATCTCAGAAAAAAAAAAAGTGAGATGAGAAAAGCAGGTATAGGTTACTGCTTTACTAACCTGCCCCTTGCAAGAGTGTTCACAGCAGAATACCTATTGCTAACAATTGAGTGAATACCAGGTAGCAGGCACCATATTAAGTGCATTATTATTCAGGCAACTAAAAGAATTTTACAAAGTTAAAATGGTTTCCAAAGTCTGTAGTCCTTGTACTTAAAAATGCTGTCAACACTTAAAAAGGACCTGCAGCAATATTTAAAATAAATCTGCTCTGGTGGGAAAAAAAAAAAGGTCTCCAATGAGGCCTGGTTTCTGCCACCATGCCCCACCCAGGGATAGGATTTTAAAGCTGCAGGTTGACACTTTAATACCAACATCAGGCCCTCTTAGCCACCCTCCCCTTGGAAGATCGAGGCCCACTGATTCCTACTGAGGTTCATGTTCAGCACCCCACTTTCCTCACATCCTATTTCCACTCTTCCTCCACTGTGTGGCCCTTCCACTGTAAAAACAGCTACCATTTATTCAGCTCAGCTCCTGATATGCTGGTACTTTACATTCATAAAATCGATATTTTTTAGACAGAGTTTCACTCTGTTGCCCAGGCTGGAGTGCAGTGATGTAATCATAGCTCACTGCAGCCTCAGCCTCCTGGGTTCAAGCAGCTCTCCTGCTTCAGCCTCCCAAATAGCCAGGACTACAGGAATGAGCCACCACAGCCAGCTAATTTTTTTATTTTTTGTAGAGACAGGATCTCCCTATATTGCCCAGGCTGGTCTTAAACATCTGAGCTCAAGCAATCCTCCTGCCTTGGCTTCCCAAAGTTCTAGGATTATAGGCATGAGCCACTGTACCCAGACCCATAAAATCTATTCTTCACAACCCTAAAAGAGGCATTTTTCCACTTCTCTTTTTTTACAAGAAGAATAGTGAGGATCAGAGAAGTTAAGTCACTCTTCCACACCTGCAGAAAGGGATCGGCATTTGAACCCACATCTAACTCTGCAACCCATACTCTTTCCAACCTCTTCCACTTTGAAGTACTTTCAAAGTGGGGCGCTAACTCATTTTTGTACTTCCCCCCACCAGAACCTGGGAGGCACTCAATACATACTTGCACAGTAAACACAGTATCATCATTCTCTCCCCTCTTACCCTCTACTCCCCTTTCTCCTCCCACCTCCCTGAGTCTCTATAAGCAGGTAATCCCAAGAAGGCTGTACAATCTTTGGGTGGTTGATTTTTGAACTGTGACTTGCCAGCTATAAAATAGTAACCTTGCTTTGGGACAAGTATGTTTAAGACTGATTTTCTAAATGTATCTGAAAGTAAACTTAGGAAGTCTATGTCAATGTAAAGGAATTAAGAAATCTTCTCTAGTGTAATGTCTATGGGACTGGAGAGAAATCTGTCAATGGGTAGGTGTGTATCTGTTCAACCCACAGCGGTCTTTAACATTTTGGGGGTCGTTGGCCTCTTTGAGAATATGATGAAGCCATTAACTCTCTTTTCCCCAAAAAAAATGCACTTAGGCATACACACACACACACACACACACACACACACACACAACTTCATAGACCATTTCAGGGATTTCTACGCTCTGAGCCCATTCATGCATGAAGGCTAAGAACCCCTTCCAAGGAAAGGTAGGTTTGCTAAACTGCTGTTTTTGCACTGCCAGCCGTAGGTATGCCTTAATTAACTTGGCTGGCTCTTTAAAACTCTGCCTCACCCTTACCTTGAAGTCACAGTGTAGCTGCATAACTTATGTAAGAAATCGTATGATCTGTCAGAACAGCGGGTGACAGCAAAGAGCAGCAAACTCTTTCCACAAGCCAAAAACAGCGATGAAAAGGATCTCAGCACCTCCTCTAGTGGGGAAGCTGAGGCCCAGGCTCCCAATCCAGCCCCCATAATGCCCAATCTGCCTAGAGTCTGTGCTGAACCCGGCTCATTCAGCCCTGAGGCTGAACCTGCAGCCTCTGGCCAAGTGTTGCCCAGCCCTCTCCTCGCCCACCCGGTCTCAGACCCACTCTGCCGAACACCAGCCTCCAGGTCATGGCTCCTACTTGTTTCCAGCGTCCTCAGGAGCCTAAGCTGGCACTTCTGGTTGCTGGTGAAGAAGCTGGAGAGGAACCCTTGCTGGGGATTGCCCTGGGCCAGACGCTTAGGGAAGACCTGGCATGAGACGTGTTGCTGCTGCAGCTGCTCCTCTGCCGCGGGGCCTGGCGCACGCACGTCCGGAGCCCCTGCCATGAAGCCAGCAGACCTCGCCGCTGCTTCCTCCAAGCTCAGGCGGCCGGAGACAGACAGGGAAAGGTAACCTCCCCCACCCCGCCCACCCGACCGCCCAGGAAGGCCCTCCCTCGACAGGAAAGAAGGGCAGCAGGCTGGGAGGTAAACGTTAGGCGAGAAGGGGTTTTTGAACCTGACTGGGAGCGTGGGGGGCGGAGCGAGGGGCGAGGGGCGGGGCGAGAGGCGCGGGGCGGGGCGAGAGGCGCGGGGCGGTGCTGAGCCAGATCCTGGCGCTCTGATCTGGGTCCTGCGACTTCCCTCAAAGGCAACACCCGGGCTGCCGCGGACTTCACTGCTGCCCACCCAGTGTGGGTGACAGGTCTTTATAAACGTTGTTCTGCAGCCTTCTGCTAAGGGTGTCCCGCCTCCTCGCAGACACTCCTTCCTCACCTCGGGGCGAATACTGGCCACT
>PVKP010050887.1:0-13185 GCA_004027715.1 Plecturocebus donacophilus | reverse complement strand
TTTTTTTTTTTTTTTTTTTTTTTTTGAGACAAAGCCTTGCTCTGTTGCCCAGTCCGGAGTTCAGTGGTGCAATCTTGGCTCCCTGCAACCTCGGCCTCAGGTTCAAGCAGTTCTGCTGCCTCAGCCTCCCAAGTAGCGGGGACCACAGGTGCCCGCCACCACGCCCGACTAATTTTTTGTATTTTTAGTAGAGATGGGGTTTTACCGTGTTAGCCATGGTCTCAATCTCCTGACCTCATGATCTACCTGCCTCGGCCTCTCAAAGTGCCGGGATTACAGGCGTGGGCCACTGCGCCTGGCTGCCATTTACATTTTATCCTTTTTACAAACTAGAGGGATTATTTAAGACTGCACATAGGGCAGGACAGCTGCCCCAGTCCTGCAGAGACAACTTTAAAGTGATTTCACGTTAGGTTGCCAGGAGGAATTACAGGACAATGCCGCATGTGGAGAGGAGGGAGCCCCTTACCTCTCAGCAGGGGAAGCTGCCTTCTAAATCCAGAGACCGAGCTTCAGACACGCACGGCTCACACGCACACGCCTCTCTCTGCCTACCCCAGACCCCTCTGGGTTGGGATGTATTCCCGTGGAACTACCACACTGAGCCAATGGGGCGGATTTGGGGGAAGTGAAACGTGTAGAAAAGCCCAGGCCTCGCGGGAGCACAGGAGCCGGCAGGAGGGACCTGTAGCCGCAGGGAGAAAAGCCAGGGTTTGTCTGGAAGCGTCTCAGGAAAGGAACGAGGGGCTCTCCGGGAAGCATCACACTTGCCTGCCAGGAGGGGCTGGCTTGGAGCAGGGAGGCTGGCTGGATGACGCTGGCGTTCCCGGCAGCCTGGCACGGATCAGCCTGGAGGCCGACCCGGCTGTAGTGAGGAGCAGGGAGGCTGGCTGGATGATGCTGGCGTTCCCGGCAGCCTGGCACAGATCAGCCAGGAGGCCGACCCGGCAGTGGTGAATCATTGCCTTGTCCAGCTACAGCCTGAGCCACCTCCTCGGCCCCCCCGGCTCCCTTCCCTGTCTCCTCCCTTCTGGCCCAACATCCGGCCATTCAGGCCTTTTCTGACACCGGTGCCCTTCACAAGCTGTTCAGATGGCCCTGGAGGATGTTTTGGGGCAGGGGCTGACCTGGGTTAGAGCAGACATCCAAAATGTGCAGGAAAAGAGAGGACACCTGAGACCCTCCCCTTCCAGTGGCCACTCTTTAAAGGAAAATTGCTTGTTTCTCAATTGTAAAGTTACACAGAAAGATACCTTGAAAAATCCACTTTAAAGAATACACCACAGGCTTTCCTGGGAGATGGAGCAAAAGGAGCTTTGCCCAGCAGGAACCTGGCCCAGCTTTCTCTGTGAGCCAGGAGTGGGGTTCCACTGAAGCAGAAATAGGACCAGGACTGGTCCACTGCCTTGGATATGGAAGGCAGCCACACTTCACGGCACCTTTATACTCATTGCCTTCTTTGATCATCCCCCCAACTTTTTGTATTGTGTTAAACTATATATTATGTAAAATGTACCATCTTAACCATTTTTAAGCATAGAATTCAGTGGTGTTAAGTACATCTGTGCTGCGTGCAGCCGTCACCTCTGTCCATCTCCAGAGCTCTTTTATCCTATAAAACTGAAGCTCTGTCTCCATTAAACACTCCCCTACCCCAGCCCCCGGCTCCCTTCACTCCACTCTCTGTCTCTGTGAATTTGAGGACTCTAGGACCCTCATGTGGGTGGACAGACAGGATTTGCCCTTTTATGCCCAGGTTATTTCAGTCAGCATCATGTTTCGGGGTTAATCCACGTTGTCGCATGTGTCTGAACTTCCTGTTCAGGGCTGAGTAATACTCCACTGTTGGTGCAGGCCACGCTTTGCTCCTCCATTTGTCCATCAGTAGGCCCTTGGGTTGCCCTCCATGCTTTAGTGATTGAGATAATGCTGCTGTGAATGTGGGGACTAACATCTCTTTGAGACCTTGTTTTCAATTCTTTTGGGTAAAGTAGTCTCCCCTTTATCCAAGGGGAGACATTCCAGGACCCCCAGTGGATGCTTGAAACATCAGATAGTGCAGAACCCTATATAAACGGTTTTTTCCTGTACAAACATACCTGTGATAAAGGTCGATTTATAAATTAGACAGAGTTTGAGAGTAACAACAATAACTAGTGATAACATAGAACAGTTACAACAATTTACTATAATAGAAGTTGTGTAAATGTGATCTCTCACTCTTTCTAGTATCTTCTTGTACTGTACCTGAAAGCATAGAAAACAAACTGCAGCCAACGGGTTGGGTGGGGGGGATCTACTGTGTATACCAAGGTTCATAATGTAATTCTATGTTTCAGTATTTTTAGGAATCTCCATTCTCTTTTCCACACTCACTATACCATGTTACATCTTCACCAGCAATGCAGAGGAGTTCCACTTTATCCACATCTCTGCCAACATTTATTATTTTCTGGTTTTTTTTCTTCTTATTGTAGCCATCCTGATAGGTATGAGGTGGTATCACATTGTAGTTTTGATTTGTGTTTTCCTAATGATTAGTGACGCTGAGCATGTGCTTTTGGTCACTTGTATATTTTCTTTGGAGGAACGTCTATTCATGTTTTTTGCCCATTTTTAAATGGTATTGTTAGTATCCTTGTCATTGAGTTTTAAGAGTACCCTGTATACTCTAGGTACAGTATGACGTTTCTTAAATGTGATGTAAGTGTTTCACTTTCCTTTAATAGTCAAAATTGGAATTTTTACGTTAAATTAAAAATGTAGCAATAATACATTTACAGTGCTGTCTCTTACATAACAAACTCTCTCAGCTTTGTTTATCTAAGAATGTTTTAATTTATTCTTCACTTTTGAAGTGCAGTTTTGTTGGATATAGGATTCTTGGTTGACAGGTTTTCTTTTTTTTCTGTTTTTGTTTTCCGTAGCGCTTGGAATATTTGGTTCACTGCTTTCTGGCCTGCAAACCTTCTGCTGATAATATTATTGGGAATCCCTGGTGTGTGATAAACTGTTTCCTTCTTGCTGCTTTCAAATGTAAGGGACAAATTCTCCATTTGTTCTTATCTTTTAAAAATTTAGTTAAAATGTGTCTCTTTGAGTTAATTTTACTTGGAGTTCAGTGAGCTTCTTGGATGTTTATATCCATGTCTTTCATCAAATTTTGGGAAGTTTTCAGCTATTGTTCTTCAAGTATTTTCTCTGCCCTTTTATCTCTCTTTTTTCTTTTTGGTAATTTTCTCTCACAATTTGTATACTGGTTCTCTTGGTGGTGTCCCACATATCCCTTAGGATTTTGTGACTTTTCTTCAATCTTTTTTTCTTTTTGTTTGCTTAGACTCAATAATTTCCATTGTCCTATCTTCAAATTCACTGGTTTTTAATTTTTCTTGCTCAAATCTGCCTTTTAATCTCTAGTGAACTTTTTAATTTCAGTTATTGTATTTTGAGCTTCAGAATTTCTTTTTTTAGGTTTTCTCTTTATCGATATTGTCATACACAGTTTTCTTGCCTTTCTTTACATCTTTTTTTAGTTCTTCAAGCATTTTTATGACAATCGTTTTAAAGTCTTTGCCTAGTACATCTGCCATCCAGTCTTTTTTTAGAGACTTACCTTTTTCCTTTGAATGGGCAGTAGTTTCCTGTTTCTTTGTATGCCTTGCAATTTTTTGTTGAAAACTAGAAATTTTAAGCTGGCTGTGGATATCAGATTGTCTCTCCACAGGTTTGCTATTGGTTGTTTTTCTTTCTTTTAAAATTGTTGCAGGCTGTCTCTGTACTGAGGATCAGCCTGAGGTATAAACTTATGGTCTTGTCTGAGCCTTTCCCCTGGGCATGTGTGGTGACTTTGTAATTTTCCCTGTACATCCAGTTACTTTTGAATATTCTGGTGTTTAATTTCTGGCTCCCAAAATGGGAAAAGGAGAAAAATGAAGGTGGGAAAAATGGGCGTTAGCATTTAAAATCCCCTGTAAGTCACTTTGACCGGAGGGCGAGGAGCAGCAGCAAGGAGGAGGTGGCCAAACGACGGCGCTCTCCTCCTTGCCAGTGCCTCGGTGATGAGAAGCGGCAGTCAGCAGTGAGACCACAGATTGCCAGTATTTGGAGGACAGAGTCTGTGTTGCCTGTTCTGGCTCCTGCAAGTGTGTGCAGTGGCTCCAGGAACATGTGCACAGCTGCCTGCCACAGGGCTGGAGGGGAGGTGGGGGTAGCTCCTACTGTGATAAAAGCTGACGTTGACTGCAAGGTGTATCCAAACCTTCCCCTAGAAGTCGGATGCCTTCATTAGGCTTCACAGTTGAAGGATTGGTTGCATCAGACAGATCTGACTAGCACAATGTCATCAGGTGGGAGACAGATTCTTGGTGTTTCCTACTCACCATCTTCCCAAAATTCATTCCTGCTTTACTTAAGTTTTACAGAAACTTTCTAAATTGAGTGAGATTCATTTAATAGTTTACTTTTTAATAATTTTTAAAATGTTGGATTTTTTTTTTACATTCTTGACATTTTCTTGTTCATTCTTTCATGCAGTTAAGGCCAAGGTAGAGTCTGCTGGTGGAGTGAGTTCTTGTGCTCACGTGCAGGGAGAGGTGCAAGGTGCAGTAGCCAAAGCCAACCCCACGTGGTGAGGTCCTCACTCCCCCACTCCATGCAGGCTGTGCAGAGTGGGCCTGGCTTATAAAACTCCAGTTCCCAGTTACTCACATGTGTTAACCAGGCTCCATCCCTCTTCCATCTGAGGGTGGCGCAGGTGGATTGTGAGGGGTGGGCTCAGTGCAGACAGTTCAGAGCCCACCCAGTCATGTCATAGCCACCTGATGCCTTGCAGGCAACACAGACTCATTGTGTTTGAGGCTGAGCTCAGGTCCTTTCCTCTGTCCTGGGGCTGTTGCTGCATTGACTCGCAGTGCCATAACAAAGTGCCATGGATGGGGCAGCTTAGAAGCAATAGGAATTTCTTCCTCAGTTCTAGAGGTTGGAATCCAGATGCCAGCAGATTTTGGGTTATTGGTGGACACTTCCAGGTTGCAGATGGCATTTTCTCGCATGGAGGAGAAAGAGCTACGGAGCCTTTTGTAGAGGGCACTGATCCCATTAGGAGGCTCCGCCTTCAAGACCTGTTCATCCCCCACAGGCCCGTCCTCCTCACACCTTCACCTTGGGGCTAACGATTGGAACATACAGATTTTAGGGGTCACAACCAGTTCATAGCAGCCTGCATCAGAAGACAACGTCAGCCTCTGCCGTCCCCTCTGCCCTGGAGAGCCCGCCTTCCTCACTCACACTCTGAACACCTTGCCTGCTGACATCCTGCTGCCTGTGGCCATGTTCATCCAGGCACCATCACCGTGGTCCATGCTGCATGAGTTCGTCTCACTGAGACACTCTGGAGGCCTCCTGCTGCTCCCCACGTGTCTCCTCTGGCCTCCAACCTCTTCTTTATCCAGGAGAGTGAACTTTCAGTGTTGGTGCTGCTGTTTTGGATATGGGGTCTTGCTTTTCACCCAGGCTGGGGTGCAGCGGATATTCACAGGTGCGGTCGTAGCTCACTGCAGCCTTGAGCTCCTGGGCTCTAGCGATCTGGAGTCCTCAGCCTTCTGAGTAGCTGGGACCAGGAGAGTCAACGGTTAAATGTGTGATCAGCACAGCGCCCTCGCCTAGACCCTGTTGAGAGCTCGCCGTTGCATTTGGGATGGGTGAGGAGCAGCGTGTAGGTGGCCCCCACCCCCAGCCGTCCGCGCCCCCCCAGCCCCTTCTCTCAAGTTCTCCAGGTGACCGTGCTGCCTCAGGGCATCCGCTTCTGTTTCCACCCCTGTGCCCGCCTCTGGCACTCCGTGCCTTAGACTAGTGACGCTATCCATCCTCTCAGCCCTGTGGTAGCTGGGGACCCTTCTGGGGCGCCCCTACCCCAGCCTGGACCAGGCTCCCATGTGGGCCCCAGGACCCCGGCTTCTGTTTTCCCTGGGGTGGGCCATGGGCTTTTATGCAGGTTCTTTACTGTTGCTCCTGCCAGACCGGAGGCTGCCTGGGGCCGCGGGCTCCTCCTCCCCCTCATCTCTGTCTCCATAGCTCGGGCTCAGCCTGGTGCCCCTAGTGCTCAGGAAATCTTTGTTAGATGAAGAGCAGAACATTCCCACACAAGTCTTCCACGTCCCTCCCAACTAACACGTAGACTGCCTGAAGGTGAGTGACCTACGTTAGCCTACGGTTGGAGTCGTGTGGCTTTGCTAGTGGTTTTATGGTGTGGGAGTTTGGCCCAGGGGTTCCCAAATCAGGTGCCTGGACAACAGTGTCAGTACTAGTGGGAACCTATGAGAAATGCAGATTTCCAGGCCTGACCAGTGGTGGGCTGACTCCGAAACTCTGAGGGTGGGGGCTGGGCATCTGTATTCCGACAGCCTCCCTGGTAAGTCCGTGGCCCACTCAGGTCCCAGAGCCCCAGCCTAGGAAGGGAAGGCCTGTGGGACATGGGTGCACCCTCATCTTTCCATCGCTGTCACCAGGGCTCCCAAACTGGACCAGTCGTCACATTCGCCTGCAAGGGATTTTTTTCATTTTATATTTTGATTTTAAATACACTGTCCTGAGCTCTAATTCCAACTGCACTGGCTGGGCAGGACAGGCATGGGCCTGGACGCCCTCCCTGGGGGGCTCTGAGGGGTACCCAGATGTGGGGGCCACCGGCCTCCCGGAGGTAGAGAGCTTTTGGGACAGGCTCCACCCTGAGCCCAGATGTGGCTCCTCCCTGAGCGGAAGGCGGCCAGTGCCGCAGCTGGTCCCAGATGGCTACGTGCCTCAAGGTCGTGGCCAAGGACGGTGGGCTGTGTCCCTGGTGGCCACGACAACAGCTTGTAGCGTTGATGGCGTTGGATGGCTTTCTCATTGCCGGGTGAGACTCCATCTCAATGTGTCTGTCCCCAGGAAGGATTCATAACCCCAATAACTAACCTCTCTCTCCAGCTGATGCAGCGGCGCTCAGACTGGACTAGTCACTGTGTGTCCCCGCTCACACGTCTGAATCTGCAGGCCCTGCTGGGGTCTCCCCAGGGGTCCCTGAGTGGAAGTCATTAGTAGAGAACGCCCAGGGTCTCCAGCCTGGTGCCAGCTCCGTTACCAGCGCCCCACTCCTGCCGGAGGCCTCTGCCTGCTCCACAGTGTGCAAGGCCGTGCCCCCGCCCGCTCCGGGATGTGCGAGGCCGTGCCCCCGCCCGCTTGGGGGTGTGCAAGGCCGTGCCCCCGCCCGCTCGGGGGTGTGCAAGGCCGTGCCCCCGCCCGCTCGGGGGTGTGCGAGGCCGTGCCCCCGCCCGCTCCGGGGTGTGCAAGGCCGTCCCCCGCCCGCTCAGGGGTGTGCAAGGCCGTGCCCCCGCCCGCTCGGGGGTGTGCAAGGCCGTGCCCCCGCCCGCTCGGGGGTGTGCGAGGCCGTGCCCCCGCCCGCTCCGGGGTGTGCAAGGCCGTCCCCCGCCCGCTCAGGGGTGTGCAAGGCCGTGCCCCCGCCCGCTCGGGGGTGTGCAAGGCCGTGCCCCCGCCCGCTCAGGGGTGTGCAAGGCCGTGCCCCACACCCGGCACCTCTTTGTCATGTCATTCCCATCCCTGCGCTGTTGTCCTGATGCGTCGCCCAGCTTCACAGGAACCTCCCCTCCTGCCCTTAGAGCCAGGGTGGCTCTTGCAGTGCTGGCCCCGTCTCTCCTTTCCTACCCTCCATCCCTCCAACGCTGAACAGCCTGCGGGTCCCTATAGCCTCGCAGAAGAGCTCCTGCAGGTCCACCCACAGCCGCCCGGGCCCGTAAGCTCCACGTCCGCTCCCCACCCTCATCTCTCTTGACCGGCCCCACGCCCGGCCCTTCTCCTGCTTAACTCTTGCGAGCTCGCTCCCCGCCTCTGGGGCAGCCCTTTCCTTTCTCTTTTGCCGGTTCCTCTCATCACCCTGACCCTAGATGCTGGGGGGAACCAGGGCTCCGTCTTAGATGCTCCAGCGCAGAGGCTGAAGTCCAGGACCCAGGAGTGGGCAGAGCTGGTGCCCTGAGGCCGAGGAGGGTCTGCTCCCAGCCTGGCCCCCGCTGCCACTGGCCTGAGACGACCTCAGCTTTCTCCCCGTGTCTTTGCACCGTCCTGCGCTCTGTGTGTGTGTGTCTCTGAGTCCAGACCCTCCATTTCATAGGGACAGCAGTGACATTGGCTTAGGGTTCACCCTAACGACCCAGCTTAACTAAATCTGTGAATGCCCTATTTCCAAATGGGTTCACATTGTTGGGTTTTAGGATTTCAACATATGTTTTTAGGTGACATAATTTAACCCATCACAGCAGGAACAATTTCTGCTGGCTAACGTGTCTTCGCTGCCTTTTCCCTGGAATGTGAACCCTCGAGGGCAGGGCTGGCTTTGCTGTCCGCTGCTGCATTTGGAAGCAGCGCCTGGCGCCCTGCGGGGGTCCTGCACGATCACTGCACGAGGAATGCAGGTGCCTCCGTCCACTGGGGGCAAAGCCTTTGCCGTACAGCTCGGCTTTTACATAACAGTGTAATTTAATACTCCACTAACGTGGTACTAACAGGATTTCACGGGCAGCTCGTGACTTTCAACCTGAATGCTGGCCGCTGAGATTGGGCATCGGAGCTGCAGACTGCCCTGGTGACGGCTTGTGGCTCTTAACGGAACAGGTCCCCAGCCAGGCGGCCTTGAGGAGACTCTGCGGCCACGGCATCTTCCGGGAATGCCCCTGCCCCCTTCCCTGAGTTGCTGCCAGTGGGCTGGCTGCCTGCTTTCCACGTGCACTCCTCCATTGGGTGGTTGAATCACCCCTTACTGGGGCGTGGTTCACGTCAGAGAGGAACTCATTAAAAACAGGTGGTTCTCGGTGCGTCCGCCCCTCCACAGCCAGAGTCCCAGCACGCGCCGGGCCTGCCCGTCCCTGCCTTCTCCCTTCTCCCCTTTGGTGAACTTTTACAGAAGGCTGAGAGGAGCCAGTGTCCACGTGGGGGTCCACACGGGCTTCCCACAGCCCCGTCCGCGCTGCACTGTTTGTCTGACAGCTGGAAACTCGGGTGACCCCTTGTGCCTGCGGGGCAGCTGACCCCAGGCCGGGAGAGCAGGGTATGTGTGGGGACTGGGACGTGGGCTGTGGGGCCATGGCGCTTTAGTGCTCCAGATGAAGCCTCTGTGGACATTTCAGTGTATGTTTCCCTGTGGTGACTGCTCCCCCACTGTCCTCCGCAGCCCCCTGAGCCCCGAGGAAGGACGGCGCCTGGTGGAGGACGTCGCCCGCCTCCTGCAGGTGCCCAGAGGCACCTTCGCTGACGTGGAGTAAGTATGGGGTCCTGGGGGTCCTGCCGGGCTCCTGTGGCTCCAGTGCAGAGACTGTTGGGGGGGAAAGGAGCTGCCAGCCCGTGGCTCTTGTTAATTACAGGAGGGAACCTGTTTAGGAGGTGAAAGGCTGATTTCAGCAGCTTTGCTTAAGTTATTTAGAGACAAGAGAAACCTGTGTTTAAGGAGAAGAACGAGAATCTCCTAAAGGGCGGCCTCAGTGCAGCCAGGCGTCTCACTGATAGTGTAGGAACCACCTGAGGCTCTAGAACCTTCTGTGCATGCCCTGTGCCAATGTGTGGGGGCTCTGGATGACCCACCCTAGAGAATGCTGCAGCAGCATTCCTGAGAACACGGGGGTGATGTCATTCACTCACTGTCTGCTTCACATGGGGTGACGTCACTCACTGTCCCCTTCACACGGGGGTGACATCATTCACTGACCCCTTGACATGGGGGTGACGTCGTTCACTCACTGACCCCTTCACATGGGGGTGTCATCATTCACTCACTGTCCCCTTCACACTGGGGTGTCGTCACTCACCGTCCCCTTCACACGGGGGTGACGTCATTCACTCACTGTTCCCCTTCACATGGGGTGACGTCATTCACTCACTGTCCCCTTCACATGGGGGTGACATCATTCACTCACTGTCCCCTTCACCTACGGGTGGTGTCATTCACTCACTGTGCCCTTCACACGAGGGTGACGTCACTCACTGACCCCTTCACACGGGGTGACATCATTCACTCACTGTCTCCTTCACAGCAGAATGTCACTGGGCACCTGGGGTAACTTGGCCTCCCACCAGCAGCTGGACATCCTCTGTGAGACACATTGTCCCTGTCTCAAATCTGCCATTTATTAGGAAAAGACAGAAAAGTGTATGCATCATTAGCGTGGGGGCACTAGGGGTCATGCATGAGAAGCACTCCAGCCTTCCTTCTAGGGCCGGAAGCCCCTAGAAGAAGAAATCTGAAGCCGCATGGAGGCATCTGAGAGAGAGATATGCCATGCAGCCCGGGGTTGGTCGCTGCAGCCCACACCATTCCCAGGGCACAGACACATGCAAGGAGCCTTTTCAAGGATATGTCCATGGGCAGGAAAGGACCTGGAGGGCAGACGCGGCCCCACACATGGCGGGGCTGCAGCGGATTTCCCTGACATGTGGTGGCCCGGTGGGCAGCCCGGGTAGCACTCTCAGCAGGGACAGAGAGGCCATCTAGGGACCCAATATGCACAGCAAGAGGACCCTGCAGGGTGAGGATAGTGAGATGGTCTGACTGGAGCTGGGGAGAGCAGCCCTGAGGTCACCTGGGAAAGGGAAGGCGGGAGACGTGCACAGATCCAGGTGAGGCAGGTGCAGTGGTGATGGAAGCGCAGGGATCCAGGGGAGAGACGGGCCGGGGCATGGATGCGGCTGGAGTGGCTGAGTGGGCTGCAGAGATCCAGGTGAGGGAAGGGCATGTGCCTGGGACTACAGTGGGCCAGTGGACGCCAAGATCCACGTGAGAGGTGGCAGGTGCATGGGACTTTAATTGGCAGGTCATGCCAGTTTGCTCATACCAGGTGAGCACAGGGCACATACTTGGGGCTGCAGTGGGCAGGTGGTTTGCAGAGATCCACGTGAGAGTGAGACCAGGTGCAGGGTAAATACAATGGGAAGGGGCTATGCTGAGATGCAGGTGTTTGGGGGGCAGGTGTATGGGCCTGCAGTAGGCAGCGGAGGTGAGAGATCCACATGTGAGACGGGGCAGGTGCATCAGGCTGCAGTGGGCAGGGATTTGCCCAGATCCAGGTGAGAGAGAGGGCAGCTGCATGAGCCTGCTATGGGCTGTGCAGAGATCCATGTGTGAGACGGGGCAGGTGCAGGGCAGGTGCAGATACTCATATGAGAGGGGACATGTTCATGGGCTGCTGTGGGCAGGAGACATGAGGAGATACAGGTGAGGAAGAGAGTAGGTACAGTGTGGCTGCAGTGGGTGGCCACTGAGTGACTTCTGCCTGGGAGGCAGGATTTGAAGAATTGTAGAATGGCAGCTTCAGGGATGAGGGTAGATCTGAGTGCACAGTGTGTGTTGACCTGCACAGTGTGACACCTGCCTGTGGAAATGTGCAGGTGGTACCTCAGGCACAAGTCCTGGTGGCCCCTGGGCATTCAAGCGTTTTCCCTGTGGCTTACCATGGGGAGGGCCTGTTGTCCCAGGGTGGCCTGGAATGCTTGGGTGCCTGGGATCCTGAGGGTGGAGGTGGGCAGGGGTCGCTGCTCTTTCCCACCTGATAGGAAATGCTTCAGCGTTTTAACTTCCGGTGTGACTGATGGTGTTGCATATGTATGCGGTGGTTTTCAGCACACCAGGAACTTAGGAGTGGGGAGGGTTTGAGGGAACTTCCTAATGGGTTTGATTAATGGACACAGTTCTGTCAGGTACCTGGACGACTCCTAAGGGGTGCTGCCAGGTGACTCGGGACAGATCTGGGTAGGTGTAGATGTCATAACTTCAATGTACAGTGGACAAGAAGGTCCCAGTTTCTGATGGGATCAGCAGATGGAGGTAAGGGAAGAGAAGAGGGGCAGCGATGTGGGCACACCCTTAGGTATGTGTGAGGACAGACAAGCATGCATGTCGGCTTCACCTCGGCTTCTTGTGAGGCAGCTCCCACAGTCGGTGTTTTGGGTTCCTTGGGAAGAAATAGTAACTCCAGGGAAACTACACTGGAAAAATTTCACAGAAGTTGGAGATAGAAGAAACTCCCAAGACCAGAAAGAAGTGAGATGCTTCCAGGGTCTTAAAGTGTTTATCTTTATGCTGAAGGAGAATTAGATAATCTGGTTTTACGGGATCTGGGGGAAGTGACTTTTCCTCTTGAGGCCATAGTTTTATGTTGAAAATTAAAGGGATTTGCCTACTTGATCTTTAGTGATTATTCAAGGATTAATCTTCTGTGAATCTGTGACCTGGGACACTAGTCAAAATCATGTAGCAGGCACTCTGTCCCCTTCAGGAAGCAGGGCACAGGTAGTGTGACAAGGCTATATCCTCAAGGGTAGTCCCACAGGCAGGTGTTTGTGTGGAGAGGCTCATTTCATCAGCCCTCAGAGACACCCTCTTTATCAGTGTTTTGGAGATTCCCACAGTGCTACACTTTTGAGTAGTGATAAACAGTGAGTCAGGAAAGGTGGAAATTGCTTTTGCCAGATGATACACGAAGGTGTATATGTGGGGACAGAGCTAAGAAAGAAGCTGGAGCCAAGGACGGAGGTGATGGTGGAGCTTTGGAGGGAGCTGAGCTAGAGCTGGGAGGGAGCAGGGATGGAACTGGATAGAAAGGGAGAGGAGCTCGGATGAAGCTCAGGAAGAGCTGGAGACGCCACGTGGAAGGAGTAAGGATAAGAGTGAGCTAGAGCAGAAATAGACCTGGGAGGAAGCTAGCCAGAGCTGAGCATGGGCCTGGATGGGGCTGGGAGGGACTGGGATGGAGCTAAGGTAGAGCTGGGAAGGAACTGGAACTGGAAATGGGATGAAGCTCAGAAAGAAGCTGAGATGAGTCTGGGGACAAAGCAGGCAAAGCAGGATGGAGCTACGATGGAGCAGCGGTGAGCTAGGGCAGAGCTGGAAGGAGCTGGAATGGAGATGGAAGGAGGTAGGAATAAAACCGAACTGAGATGGGGATGGAGTTCATTGGAGCTGAAATGGAGCTGGATGAAGGAGGGATGGACCTGGATGGAGCCAGGATGGGGCAGAGATGAGCTGGGTATAGAGTGGGATGGAGATGGGTTGGAGTGGCAGATGGAGCTGGAGCTGGAGATGGTGCTGGATAGAGCTGGTTGGAGCTGCATGGAGTAAGATGGAACTAGGATAGAGATTGATGGAGGTAG
>PVKP010050886.1:0-13185 GCA_004027715.1 Plecturocebus donacophilus | reverse complement strand
CCTCTTTCTCTTCCTTTTTCTTTCTCTCTTTTATTCTTTTTTTTATTCTTTCTTTTGCTGTTTCTTTCTTTCTCCTTTTCTCTTTTTCTAAAATCTCTCCTCTTTCTTTCTCTTTCATTCTTTTTTCTTTCTTTTGCTGTTTCTTTCTTTCTCCTTTTCTCTCTTTTTCTAAAAAAAAAAAAAAGATTGAAATACATCATCAAAATGTATGGAGGTGATATATGGATTTTATCTTTTGTTTGTTCGTGTTGAACTTTAAACATTATCTTTAGCCATTTTCAAGGGAAATAAATTCCTACTGCTTGGTCCCTTAACCAATCACAGGATTTCCAAACTCTTCTTTGGAACCATCAACTCCCTCCTGCATTATTCTTTTCTTTCTCAGTCTCAGCTGCCATAGGAATGTGGAAAGGTGTGTATGACAACTAAACCAACCCCTGACATCTCTATTACAGTCATTTCCATTTGTTTACTGTGTAGTATGACATGAAACCTGAGTCATGTAAATTCATATTAAAAATTTAGTTTTTGGAAATAGGTATCTGTTATACTTTGCACGCATTGGCAAGAATGCCTTTTGTGTTCAGCACAAAAGAGGTGAAGATTAAAACACCATGTATTGAAAGGTTGGGGACAAATTTGCTAAGGTGAAAAACACATTAGGCTAAAAAACGGAAGACCTAAATTCCAGTTATACGTTTACCTGTTGCTCTCTTTTCTTGGATTGGTCATTTCACTATTCTGAGACACAAAAATAATGAGTGAAAGAGATCACTGTGAATTGTAAAGCATTCTACCAATGTAGGACATTATCTTCAAACTTTATGTATGTTGCAAATCTTTAAAATTCCTGCAAGGAGCTACCTCTACTTGTAATAGAGATTTGAAAGATCTTATTTCAAAATGACTTTTAAAGCATTTTTTTTTCACATCAGTTAAACCAGTAAAATAAGGTTTTGCCTAATACAAAATTACGTTGTAGCTTAAGTGAAATGCAAACCAGAAAAAAATTTATTTATGTATATGATTGAACAAATTGTGATAATCTTCTTAGAGTGATTTGCATGGAAAACCCATTTTAAGTTACTTGAGTAAACCAATCTGCAGTGAGTATTCTCAGAACCCTAAAAATATTTTAAATTCCCTTTATTTACCTTTATCAGTCAAATATGCAACAAATCCCAGCACAGATTTGTCAGAAATCCAGTGTCAGGTATTTTTGATATTCTCCCCTTGGGAACTTCTAGAAACTCTAGGACATATGTAACCTAGAAATGTATTGCTAATTTCCTCTGATCCTCACTATATTGTGGCTGCAACTCTGGTACTAGGCCCTCTGGGCCATGAGGTCCATTAAAATAAGTGCAGCATCATTAAGCCCAGCTTCTCTAACAACACACAATTCCACGCCATGTAGGGTGGTTAGATGCAGGTGGTGCCTTTCAACCTTTGAACCCATGACTTCCTATCCTTCCAGCACCCACTGTTCTAGACATTACCTTACTTTTTTTAAAAAAAAGAGACAAGAGGCTCTCACTCTATAACCCAGGCTGGAGTGCAATTATGTGATCATAGCCACTGTAATCTCGAATTCCTGAGCTTAAGCAATCCTCCTGCCTAACCATCCCAAATAGCTAGGACTGCAAGTCCATGCCACCATCCGTGGCTAATTGTTTTTGTTTTTGTTTTTGTTTTTAATTTTTTGTTGAGTTAAGGTCTCATTATATTGCGCAAGCTGGTCTTGAACTACTGGCCTTAAGTGATCCTCCCATTTTAGCCTCCCAAAGCAGTAGGATTACAGGCCTAGGCCATCAAACCCAGTTTTACTTTTCTTTTCAAAGCATGAGCTTCCTTACTTCAAAGTCTTGAGAAATCTGCAGCCACTTCCCTTTAAAATCCCACATCTCAAATAAAGGACTTTGTTGGGAAGTTGAGAAAAATCTTCAGATAGTAATTCCAGAAACATAAAGAAGTTGTTAATGCCTCCTGAGGAAAAGGAGCATAGAACATAGAAGCCTGTATGTTCTCTAATAACCTTTCCAATCTTTCCAGTCTTCTGTAACAGCAAACCCAAGACAGAAATGAATAGCTCAATCAATTTTCCTGCCACTAATCAAGTTTAGCAGTTAAGTCATGTATTATTCTGTTCGATTCTTAAAATGTATGCTAAATTAAACAATGAGAGGACAGTGGCTTCATATACTTTTAAAGCCTCGGTTCTGATTTTGGCGTTCTTAGGCAGATTATTGATTTCTTCCTTCTTCACAAGATTGTTGGGAGGATTCACTTAAATCCATTTTCAACAGCCTTTTTACATGAGAAATTAAGCCCTATGCCCTTAAGCCATTGTGGCTATAATGAATTAATTTATCTCTTATGCATCAAGGAAAGCACTAGTTATGTTCCATCCTTACAAGAACTTAGAAGATAGTCATTCAAATCATTTTCTATGCTCTCTGATTCAGATAATGAACAAAACATTTTTAATGGATGCAGAAGGTTAGGATATGCTTTGAAGTCAGATCATTTGGGTTCAAATCGCCAATTCTACCTCTTACTAGCTGTGCATCTTGTTTTTGGTGTGGGCAGGGGGTGGCACTCAAAATTCCTCACACATAAAATGGCAATGGTAATGGTAGCTATTTCTTTGGATTTATACATGAAGACATGCTATTATATTGAAATAAAATTAAAGCAAATAAAGTTCCTCCTCCATAAAAAGACATGTCATCTTTGATCTTTCATATATTTAAATAAAATTTAGTATAAATACAGGTAGAGTCTTATCAAAAACCAGAAGTTCTAATCCAAAAATCCAAAATCCAAAATGTCCCAATAAGCATTTCTTTTGAGTGTCATGTTCACATTCAAAAAGTTTTAGATTTCTGATTTTTAGATGAGGGACACTCAACCTGTATCAGAAAGCTGTATCATCACTCTGAACAATGGGGACTATATTCTAAATCTTAAGTCCAGTAATTTGGATAAAAGTTTTCCCTGGAATAATTATTTATCCAACGTATTTTGACTAAAGTATATCTGACCAGTCAGTGTTAGACATGTTAAGAGAACAATGCTTCATCACTGCTGATAAAAAAAAAGACTTCTATGATATGGAAAAGGAGATATCTAATTAGTTAACGCTATTACATGGTAAATGCTTCCAGAATACATAACCAAGATACTATATAAATTCAAGAAAGAAACAGTATTTCTAATCAATAATATTAAGCACAGATCCATGGAGGATCTGGCATTGAACTCAATCCTGAATTATCAGTGGTATATGCACAGGTTGAAAAAGGGACCATGGAATCTAACTGGAGGCATTTACAAATGTTTATAAATATGGGCAAGTATTCTGGTTTCATTGGTAAGAAAAGCAATAGTATGACACCGGCAATATAAGACAATCCACTATGTGGAAGATGAAAGTTGCCAAGGTATGTCCAAATTTGTATTTAGTCTGCACTAAATAGATACCACATCCTGTACTTTCAGTCAACAGTTTATTTCTTGGCGAACTAATTAATGTATTTTTTCCTTTTGTAGGTTTCTTTGGTGAGCCTGGTAGCCAATGCTCTTGGCTACTCAGAACTCGGTGCCATCAAATCCTTACGGACATTAAGAGCTTTAAGACCTCTAAGAGCATTATCCCGGTTTGAAGGCATGAGGGTAAGAAGAATAGACACTCTAATTATTCATGTCAAAATTACATGTAGGTAATGGTTTAGATAGAGAAGGGTGACATACCCTTCTGATATATATTTCATAGAATTACAGAATTAGAGCAAAAATTTTAGAGATCACAAAGCCTTGCCTTCTGAACCTGGAGTTTATTTAAACAGGCTCTCAGAAATTTGAGGGAAGAGAACTGAGACTAGCACCCAGGTCTGCTTATCACAGTTCAAGTGTGTTTCTACAACACCCAAAAACCTTGGACTGCCAGTCATTTATTTTTGCTTATACACCTTGAAATGACTACTGATGACTGACATTCATCTGAGGTGGGGAGTTTCTTTCTCTTAATAGTCTGATTCCTTCAAAATTACTAGTAATGAATGAAAGGTACAATAGGATTTGTGTGCTTCACTTCTTGAATTAATATCAGTAATAAATATTATTGCATAAGGAAACAATGTTAAATAGCCTCTAACAAATGGCTAAATATCAACCAAAGTGAAGGGTAAGGTAATTAACTGAGCATTTCAGGCAATCCCCCAGAGTTTATTTTATAGGTCTTTTATCTAATTGAGCATTCGGATTAAGATTCACTTTTTCTACAGCATTTGTACTTTCCTCCCCAGCTTTTTTCCTTAATATGTATATTATGCATCTAAACATAAAATTATACTTATTATAGATACACACCCATTTGCCATGACCCTCAGTAGAATTTAGCACAAAGGCCAGTTTTGTTTCATCTGGTTTGCAAGTGCATGTGGATATTTAATTTCTTCTAGGACATAGGCCTTTTATGTTAGGAGTTGGATTGTTTGGGGCAATAAAGTCTTGACTTTAAAGTTCACTCATCAGAAAGAATTAAGCCACTCTCCTGACTCTCCAGAATCATTGTAATCAAAGAAATATTTGGTTTTTGCATTGTAATTTCATTTCCTTGTTACTGCTGAAGGAAGATAGACAAGATAAAATTCATAAAGATTACTATACAATTTCAAGTTCTTTTCAAACCAAACTTACCATTACTAATATTAAGTTCTCATTTGGTTTTATGGTTTCCTATCAATAGTTTATTTCTGAGAAGAGATAGCAATTGAGCAAAATTTAAAACTTATAAATTTTCTCTAATCTGAAAAATATTCCAAGTTGAGGATTTTAAATTCAGTCATATAGCAGAATTAATATTCCAAATGCAAAATATGATAATTTATTATACATTTATTTGAAAACAGGAGAACTTGCGGTGGTGTCCAATCCACCTTATTTGGTTATTTTATTGTTCTTCTGTTTTGTTTTAGGCTTTTAGCAGCCTGAAGCCATGGTTTTTAGTTTCTGTTTCTAGTGATAAGTGGAAAAGAGGGATGAGAAAGGGGCTTTACTAGCCCAAGCAGAAACAGAAACTAAGAACCCAATGACTGTATTCACTCCCTGGCAAGTATAATGCATATGGCTTAACTTCCAAAAGAAACAAAATTCTAGTAGCATATGAAGTATTTACAATTTTGTATTTCTGATTTTGATGTCAATTTAAGATTCCTTGGTATTGATTTCTAAAATAATATTTGCAGTATTTTAAAATAAAAGAATACTTTTATTTAATATAAATGCTTAAAAGAGGGCCGAACACGGTGGCTCAAGCCTGTAATCAGAGCACTTTGGGAGGCCGAGGCGGGCGGATCACGAGGTCAAGAGATCGAGACCATCCTGGTCAACATGGTGAAACCCTGTATCTACTAAAAATACAAAAAAAAAATAGCTTGGGTGTGGTGGCGTGTGCCTGTAGTCCCAGCTACCAGGGAGGCTGAGGCAGGAGAATCGCTTGAACCCAGGAGGCGGAGGTTGCAGTGAGCCGAGATCATGCCGCTGCACCCCAGCCTGGCACCTGGCAACAGAGCGAGACTCTGTCTCCAAAAAAAAAAAAAAAAAAAAAATGCTTAAAAGAATAGTCCAATATGAACTCGATTAAATTAGATTAGAAAAATTACTGTCGACTTTCATAAAGATTTCAAAATACATCTTAATATCTTCTGAATTTAATGAAAAGTAAAATGAATGAATTTCCCTTTCATGAAATAGGTCAGCCTAGGTTGATGAAGTAGCATGTGCTCCAAAGTGAACATTTAAGAAATTGTGAAGTAATAATAATGGAAATATATCCAGTACTGTTACAACCAGAGATAAATTTCACCTTTTTCCCTAATTTAACGTACCTTTTTTATTGAGATCTACTAATAGGGAAATGGGGGAAAAAGGGATCCAGTGAATTCCTAATCTTATTCTTCATAGTCATAAAAAGTTAACGTTATCTGAGAATATAGATTTAAGACATTTTTAATACTTTGTTTATTTGTAAAGGGTATATTTACTCACTTTTTCAAATCATCATTCATTCATTAACACTCTTGAAAATTAAAATGTATTGCTGAAAGATTATTATTTTTTCTGTTGGCATTTAATACATCTTTCTATTCTTTTTTCCCCAGCATACAAACATTTTCTGACTCCATCTTACTATACCAGGTTTTTGATGATTTCTTTGCATTCTGTAGCATATTTTGCTTTCCTTAAATCCTTAGCCCTTTAGTTGTGTCATTGTTTGTTTTCCCTCAAATATGTGCTAGAAAATATTAGAAGCAACACTTGTCCACCTAGACTTTTATTTAACTCTTTTCAAGCACATATTAGTACTAAACAAATACATTGAAGGAATGGTTTCCATTCTAAAGGTTCGTAAGCTGTGTTCCCCTCGTTTTCTCTTCTAGGTGGTTGTGAACGCTCTTGTTGGGGCAATTCCCTCTATCATGAACGTGCTGTTGGTGTGTCTCATCTTCTGGCTGATCTTTAGCATCATGGGTGTGAATTTGTTTGCTGGCAAGTTCTACCACTGTGTTAACATGACAACGGGTAACATGTTTAACGTTAGTGAAGTCAACAATTTCAGTGACTGTCAGGCTCTTGGCAAGCAAGCTCGGTGGAAAAACGTGAAAGTAAACTTTGATAATGTTGGCGCTGGCTATCTCGCACTGCTTCAAGTGGTAAGTGGCTACTGTAAGCGTTTTGAAAAAACGTTTAAGGTGTCTCAAGTAAGATTATTTTCCTGATGCTCTTTGTTTGGATGACTAACATTTGACAGTATAAAAGAAATTAATGATAACACCTATAATATCAACTTGAATTCATCATAAAAAAGACGTTATAATTATTTTATAATATATTTTCCTCAATGTTAAGCTTTTAGTATGTTTTAGTGTGATTTTACATTTGTCTTCTTTTTTTATTATTTTTTGGGTACTGATATGTTTTTAATTTTCTGTATCAATGATTGCCGAAGGAACAATTTTAGGTATTAAAATAACAATGTATGTTTGTAGTGATGAATTAACTGTATAAATCATTAGTCAGATAATTTATGATACCAATGTCTAGGAAATATGATTCTACTATGTGTGAAAATGCAAATAATAGAGCTTACCTTTTGGTATATAAGGGAATTGGGTCTGAGATGGCAGTTTCATGAATAAACTCTTTTGCTAAATTTTAGTATAGGAAGAAAATAGAATACTTTCCAGAGAATGAAAGAAAACGGGTTCCAGAGTTTAAATACAAATGTTTTTCTATTTCGATTTTATTTCAATTTCTTCATTGGAAATTTTATAATATTGTAGAAAAAGTTATTTGTTATAATACTGTCAGATTTTCATCTGGTTAAATGTCATTGTTGGATAAAATTTTTATGAAAAATTCAAATATATTTTATTTATAGGCCACATTTAAAGGCTGGATGGATATTATGTATGCCGCTGTTGATTCACGAGATGTAAGTATCACTGAAATATTACTTATAGGTACTAGATTTCTTATGGTGAAAATTAGTGGTGATTTCACTGAAAGACCCCAAATTTTATATTAGAACATTTAATGTTGCATATAAAAAAGGAACAGTCTGCTTCAATATAGATGATGCTTGATTAATATGTGCCTAATACATAATATATATCTAATATGAAAGGATATCTAGATCCATGGGTCATAAGACATTAGGTTGGTCCAGTAAATGAGACCATTCTGAGTGGGAAAGTTGCTCAGTGGGAAAGTAACTTGTCTCTCCCTATCCCTGGAGAGTATGATAAAGCAGACTCTGTAAAGCAGCTTCCAAGAATATCATGATACAGAAAAGCAAGCAAGTTTCAGGGACACTCAATTTAGAAAATAAAAATAACTCCACAGAACATATCTGTGCTGAATTTTCCTCTTAGAAGTTGACATTCTGCTCTTAAAGCCATATTTCCAAAATCCAGCATTTCCAAAACCAAACTGAAAATATTGCAAAAAGTTTTGACTAATACTAGACTCAGAATGTTTTCCCTGATTGTATCAGCTTTATGTTAAAGAATATGTTACAGGTAAGGCACAATGGGAAAACAGAATCAAGAACAGTCATAAAACTAGCAAACATTCATTTTACTAGATCATACTAGTTTTTAAAAAATTGTTTTTTACAGAACAGTATCTCAGGGCAAGACAAAAGTAGCACTGTATTAAGTAACAACACTCAATAAACTACTGATTTGGTGTAAGTATTCATCGTATTTTTTAATATTAACATTTTCAATATCATTTAGGTTAAACTTCAGCCTCTATATGAAGAAAATCTGTACATGTATTTATACTTTGTCATCTTTATCATCTTTGGATCATTCTTCACTCTAAATCTATTCATTGGTGTCATCATAGATAACTTCAACCAGCAGAAAAAGAAGATAAGTATTCTTCAGCTTTTACCTTTCTTCATTCTGAGGTTCCATTTGTTAATGCAACAAAATAACCAGGATACTTGTAGTCATAACAGACTTAAATCGTGTTTACATTATTTTCGGTTCGCTATGTGGTTATTTAAGCTACCGGAATTCCAGCCTCTACCCAGTGGCTCCTCTCAAAGTTTATCCATGGGATAGCTTTCCGACTCAAAAATGTGTCCACTTGTTCAGACCATCCAACGGGTCTCCAGTGCTTTAGCTTGGTTTACAGAGCCTTTCAGGAATTACCCCCACCCAGTTTTCCAGCTTTATCTTTTCCTACACATCATTCTATACATGTGTATTTCTCTACGACATAGTCACCACCTGTACATCTATATGAGTTTCTGCCCTTTTCTGAACAAGCATTCTCTTGTACCTCCATGGCTTCTTGTGATATTTTTTTCATCCTGAAATGTTTTGCCTAGCAAACCCTTAATCATCTTTTAAGGCCTAGCTTAAGGGTAAGCTATATAACAGCTTGTCTCTGAGTCTCTGAATTCATTGTTGCCTCAGAAGTACGTTTAATTTTTTGTCACATGACCATACGCTGTCTACCTATGTTTTCAGTTTCCTGCTCCATTTAGAAGCAAAATACTATATCTTGTATATTTACATAATTCTGATACCCAGCATATTGTTTAGCACACAGAAAGTGTTTAAAAACTGTTGAAGAAATAAAATTACCAGCAGTGAAATGGACTAAGAAATGTTTTCTGTTTTACAAAAAGATATTTGAGACCCTTGTGCCTACTTTTAAACATAATATCATCAAATTAGGATCCTGTAGTGATCAGAGTTTTGTCTATGTAAGGACTTTGCTTAATATTAAGATATCCAGAACTGCACATAAATGGGAAAAACAGGGTAAATGTATATGTAGCAGGATAATATCCATTTAAAAATTAGAAAAGATTAAAGGAAAAACAAATATTTTTTGTAAAAGTACTATTGTAACACATATTAGGATTGTAACCAGTTTTATACTGTGTCTTTACTTTGGAGGTCAAGACATCTTTATGACAGAGGAACAGAAAAAATATTACAATGCAATGAAGAAACTTGGATCCAAGAAACCTCAGAAACCCATACCTCGGCCAGCAGTAAGAATTACTTGTCTTCTTTAATGTTCCAAAGCCATGTGTCCATGTGGTCATACTGAGCAATGCTCTGGAGCAGAACATATTAAGTGATATCACCATTATAGAGACCTAATTATAAAGTTCATATTTTGTATCACAATTCACAACTTCTGCACTCATTAGAAGTTACCACATTCTAAAAATGGAGGTAATGTTCTTTATAATTTGTGAGTTGAAAACTTCTAGCCCAGGGTTCCCAGTAACTGTTTCCAAAGCAAGGTTCACTTTCCTACTACCAACGGCAAACTGGTTCCTCCTCCTCTACCCTTGCCATCCCACCCTCCATGGTCTCCCTCTATAGTCTTTGTTCCCTCCATTCTTAAGACTAGAAAATATTCTTATCCTGTTTAGAAAGGAAAAGAAATTGTTTGTTCGCCAAATACAACAAAACATAATAAGGCATATTCAGAATGCATACACTGTAGAGCCTCATGATAATGAAATGATGTAATAATGGTACATTATGTTCACAGAGCTGGACTCTAATTCAGCTATCTTCTAAGACAGGTAAGGAATAAGGAAACTCAGACCCAATGAAGATATGAATCATGCTCCAAGTCACAAATCCTGTAATTGCCAGAACTGGGACTTGACAAGGCCTCATATATTCTCTAAGTGACTTGACTTTACCATATTTTTAAGAGTAGCTAGAGCTAAGTGTGAGGGAGCAGGGTAAGAGGGGAAGGGATTGAACCAACTTTACTGAAGTTCTTTAAAAATGAAATCACGGTCAGTTCATGACCTTTGATTTTTGGTAAGCCATGATGTTTTATTTTAAGTTTTTACTCTAAATGATTAAAAATATGTTTCTTTAATAAAACTATATTTAATTGCCATATTAATATAAGAATCTTTGAAAGCATGTTGTTCCTGAGATGATTGTTAATAAGACAAATAAAAACTGTTTAAAGTAATGCAATTTTGTTAAAGCACAGGTAAAGAAGGATAGATGGAAAGAAGTACGGGTAAATTAACAAACACATACATAGATTCACAGAGCTAGAGAAGTAGAATTCGATAGAAATGTGAGTGATATATTTCAGGGGAGGGAAATAAGACATAAACCAAAATTTCTAAAATATTGATAAATAAATTGATGTATTCATCTATCTAAATGTCTGTCTATATTAACCTACTTTGTAATTATTTGTTATTAGTTGTCACTATTTTTATAAAAATTATTATTCTTATTCAAGTAAAGAAAAGACTATACATATTATCAACCAATTGCCACAAGTTTATGTTTTTGTTTTTGTTTTTGTTTTATTTTTTGAGAGACAGGGTATCACTCTGTCACTGAGGCTGGAGTGCAGTGTCAAGCACAAACTTGCTCACTACAGGCACAAACACCTGGGATCAAGTGATCCACCTCAGCCTCCCTCATAGCTGAGACTGCAAACGTGTGCCATCACACCAGGCTATCATTTTTTTTTCTTGAATAGAGATGAGGTCTTGCTATGTTGCCCCGGCTGGTCTGGAACTCTTGGCATCAAGAGTTGCTGACCTCAACCTCCCAAAGTCCTGGAACTATAGGCATGAGTCACCACACCCAACCCTAATTTATGTCTCATTCAGCTTTGTCTTTCCATAGGACCTAAATAAACCAAATATGCTTTGTTCAGCTATATGAATCTTCTTTTTCCATTTTTTTTAACATGAAGAGGAACTAAGCACATAAAATTGTTTGGGGTAATATGAGGAGGGTGCACATTCATCACCATATGCAGAAGGGCTTTATCTACAATTTTACTGGATCATTATTTATGAAATATATATAGTGACTTGTTCTCTGTTCTCTCACTTTCTAGAACAAATTCCAGGGAATGGTCTTTGATTTTGTAACTAGACAAGTCTTTGATATCAGTATCATGATCCTCATCTGCCTCAACATGGTCACCATGATGGTGGAAACCGATGACCAGGGCAAATATATGACCCTAGTTTTGTCCCGGATCAACCTCGTGTTCATTGTTCTGTTCACGGGAGAATTTGTGCTGAAGCTCGTCTCCCTCAGATACTACTACTTCACTATAGGCTGGAACATCTTTGATTTTGTGGTGGTGATTCTCTCTATTGTGGGTAAGAACAGCTCAATTACCAAGAGGTACAGGTGTAGAGAAATGGTTGCCCCTGGGCCTTCCAGCTGATAAATTAGGTCTGAGAATAATAATGCATATAGATCGAAAGTTCAACACTAATATATTTGAATAAAAACTCTAAAACCTGGGTTTATTCACAAAGCTAACTAGTTAGAAACCATGTTAGGATTACCAGGTTTGGAAAATGGATGAAGAGGATGGGAAACAAACATTATCGAGTACTCTCCTAATCTTAAGCAAAGGTCACAGGTGAAAGAAAGAGACAGAAGGCTTAAAAAAACACATCATTATAATGAAATAAAGTTGGTACTGTAAGAAGCACTGAAGAGGAAGTAGCCATCTCTGCTGGAATGAGTTAACACAGTCTTCCAGAGATAAAAGGTGATGCGTCCTAGTTGGGTCTTGAAAGAAGAGTTGAGATTTGATACAATAAAAAGACAGGGGAATTATAGAACCCCAAATTTAGAAACTTCGACTTTAACCTCATGTCAGATATGGCCCATTTTTCTCTAACTGAAGAGTATCACTAAAAAATAGAAGACAATATAGTCAGAGATTTCAGAAATAATTTTTGTTTGTTAATTGCCACAATCCATACGTAGAGGTAACTATTCATAGAAATTGGGTGCATATAATCTTAAATTGCCATGCTATTATTGGAGATTATTTGGATTTTGCACAAATTCATATTGGTTTATGACATTACAGAATCATTGAATAAAACTCTGTAATCTGTAATTGCTAATGTCACGTAGTGGATCCAAATATTTAGTAAAGGCTCATACTCATAACAAGTTTGTTCTTTTCATAGACATTAAAAAAATAAAGCCATCATATAAGTGGAAGATATTCTCTGTTTAGCTGTGCTCTATATTTTCCATAGGTATGTTTCTGGCTGAGATGATAGAAAAGTACTTTGTGTCCCCTACCCTGTTCCGAGTGATCCGTCTTGCCCGGATTGGCCGAATCCTACGTCTGATCAAAGGAGCAAAGGGGATCCGCACACTGCTCTTTGCTCTGATGATGTCCCTTCCCGCGTTGTTTAACATCGGCCTCCTGCTCTTCCTGGTCATGTTCATCTACGCCATCTTTGGGATGTCCAACTTTGCCTATGTTAAAAAGGAAGCTGGAATCGATGACATGTTCAACTTTGAGACCTTTGGCAACAGCATGATCTGCCTGTTCCAAATTACAACCTCTGCTGGCTGGGATGGATTGCTAGCACCTATTCTTAATAGTGCACCACCCGACTGTGACCCTGACACAATTCACCCTGGAAGCTCAGTTAAGGGGGACTGTGGGAACCCATCTGTTGGGATTTTCTTTTTTGTCAGTTACATCATCATATCCTTCCTGGTTGTGGTGAACATGTATATCGCGGTTATCCTGGAGAACTTCAGCGTGGCCACTGAAGAAAGTGCAGAGCCCCTGAGTGAGGATGACTTTGAGATGTTCTATGAGGTTTGG
>PVKP010050885.1:0-13185 GCA_004027715.1 Plecturocebus donacophilus | reverse complement strand
AAAAGGTCACGCTGGCGACCCGTGGGGCTCCTCCGCTGGGAATGTCCTGGTCCGTGGGCAGCAAAAATTTATCGGTAAGTGTGGCGTCCACTGGCTCTCTGCGCTTTTACTGGGAGCTGCAATCCTGAGCTGTTAGTGATCGGCCATCTTGGATCTCTCTCCCTCGCTACCTGTTTATTTTTGCTTTCAGTCAACCTGAATGGAATTCTATTGCTCAACAGAGTTGCAATTAATACAATTCTTGGGATGGTTCTGCAGACACACCCTAATCTGTAGCTCCACCACGTCAGAGCTAATTTCCAAGGTTTCCAACAGAGGCTGCCTTGTTTTAATTAAAGGTCAAGTTGCATTTCAGAAGAATGCCCTTTCGTACCACTGAGAAGATCAAACAGCTGGACACTCCTATCATCGATATATCAAGAGCATAAAAATCAGTCAAATGGGATTGTCCTCTGAAGACATAGAACATAAAATCAACACACAGTAGATCAGAATAAATACATGCCAAAGCATCGTTTATAAAAATTGGCCTGGTTCTTATGCCAACAATTTGATTATAACATGACTGAATGTATTGAATGTAATAACATCTGGAGAGAAACTGTGTCCATCAGATCTGGGAATTGGTTGGCCCTGGGAATTTAGAAAACTAAATTGTACTGCCATCACCCCCAACTGCCATTAGTGACAGAGATCTAGAAATCCATTCTGGTTTTCCTCCAGGCATGCTGACCACTCCTCATTAAAGGACCAGGAGTGCCCTTGTGATTCACAAGAATGTTAGGGAAGGAGCACAGGAAGCTGAGGTTGACTCAGACTCAGTCTTAACTCAGTGGATTAACTGCAGCAGAGATTCTTTGACAGTGTATATGAGGCTGGTCTGCAGGAGTCATATCTGAGCTGGAGAATCTGGGGTTGGCTCCAAGCCTTCATGATGATGGCAGTGCTGGGCCAGTGGCCTCTTTGATGACAGCTTATCTTTGAGCTTCCCTTCTCCCCACATTCCTCTTAGGGATGTGCCCAGGGAAGTCACTCCATGAAAATTTAGGGTTAAAACTTACACATTTCCTATCGTCTTATAAATATTAAGAGGCAGAATGTGGTAAGCAGAATAATGGTCCCCAAAGGTGACTACATCCTGCTACTGGGAACCTGTGACTACATTAGTTTGCGTGGCAAAGGAGAATTAAGGTTGCAGATGGAATTGAGGTTGCTAATCAGCTGACTGTAAATTAGGGAGATTCTCCTGGATTATCCGAATGGCCCCAGTGTCATCACAAGTGTCTTAAATGGAGAAGAAGGAAGAAGGCAGAAGAAAGGCCAGAATCAGAGGGAAATTTGAAGATAAAAGAAGTCCTGAGTCAAGGAACACAACAACCACTAGGAGCTGGAAAAAGCAAGGAAACAGATTCTCCCCTAGAACCTCCAGAAGGAACCAGCTCTTCTCACACCTTGACTCTAGCTCAATGAGACCAATTTCAAACTTCTGATCCTCAGAATGAAAAGCTAATAAATTTGTGTTGTTTTAAGCCACTAAGTTTGTGGTAATTTATTACAACAGCAATTTGTACACCAGTTTGTGCTATGATAACAGAATACTGGAGCCTGGGTAGTTCATGAAGAGAGAAATTTATTCCTTAGAGTGCTGGAAGCTGAGAAGGCCAAGATCAAGGCACCAGCAGGTTTATTGTCTGGGGAGAGTCTGGTCTCTTGCTTCCAGGATGGTGCCTTGCATGCTGCATTCTCTGGAGGGGAGGAACCTGTGTCCTGACATGACAGAAGTTAGAGGGACAAAGAGGATCAACTCCCTCCATCAAACCCTTTTATTAGGGCACCTAATCCCCTTCTTGAGTGAGGAGCCCTCATGACCTTATCCTCTCTTAAAGGTCCCATGTCTTAATACTATCACATTGACAACACCTGAATTTTGGAAGAGACATTTTCAAACCATAGCAAAAACTAATACAGATTTTGTTACCAAGACTGATGTAACAAATACCTGAAAATGTGGAAGTGGTTTTGAAATTGGGTAATGGGCAGAGGCCGGGAGAATTTGGGGATAACATGACAGAAAATGAAACATTTTTGCAAGTCTAGTGCATAGTGAAAAAAGGAAAAAAGAAAATAAAATGCCAGATTGCCTTGAATGCAGTTTTCAGCTCCTGAGCACATGGCACCGCTCATATATCACAGTGCATACTGGGAATGCTGGCTGTGGTGGGGTCTCAAGAAAGCCGATGTAAGCTTTGAGGAGAGGTGCTGTGTGTATCCCAGCTGTCCTGTGGGCAGTCTAGAAGATAGTGATGGCAAATGGCCAATTTCTGCTGCTCTCACCCTGGTGCTAGAGAGAAGCCCTCCTTAGCAGTTTTACAAGGAAAAGTGGATGCCCTAGCATCATACTACACCAAGTTAAGTTTCAACCATGGTTTTGAAAGGGAGAAGTCACATTCTAGACATTCCAGAATGCATGGTACCCTCCTGCATTACACAGTACCACACAATTTTTAAGTGTTCTTCTGGACATTTATGTAGGCAAAATACTTGGATATAGTTACCTAAAATTAAAGGCTAGCTCTACTGTACATAGAGATGTGGATAATTTTTGCAAGATTTTCATATGCATTGAATTTTACAGGAATACCTGGAAGAGTACAAATGACGCTCTTGTGTTTGAAAATTTATTCAAAATGTTCCCTATTTCAGGAAAGCACACAATCAGTGGCAACATTGCCCAGATGTAATCTCACTGCATCAGTCTGTAGCTGCCACTGACAGTGATTCTATATCCAGGTATAAGTAACTGACTGTTCCTTTATGTCTTCTGGTGTAATAGTTCCCAAGGGTTAATATATGTAAATACATTCTATAGACTCCCACTCAACATTTGGTTTGGATTTCAAGACTGATTATACACTGACCAATAAGGATATGAAAAGCTATTATTAATCTCATTGTTGGTGGGATTGCAAAATTTTCTTGGAAAGCTAAACATAGTCTTACCATAGGCTCCAGCAGTCACACTCCTAGGTATTTACCCAAATAAATGGGAACTTATGTTTACATAAAAACTTGCACATAGGTGTTTATAGAAGCTTTATTCATAATTGCCAAAACTTAGAAGCAACCAAGATGTCCTTTAGTAGGTAAATGAATAAACAAACTGTGGTACAAATAAACAATGGAATATTTTTCAGAAGTAAAAAGAAATGAGTCACCAAGCAGTGAAAAGACATGAGAAACCTTAAATGCATATTGCCAAGAGAAAAAAAGCTAGTCTGAAAAGGCTACATTCTGTATGATTCAAGTGTATGACATTCTGGAATAGATAAAACTGTAAAGACAGTAAAAAAATATTAGTGGTTACCAGGGGCTAGGGGTGAAAAAGAGAGGGATAAATAGATGAACCACAGGGGATTTTTAGGGCAGTGAAACTACTTTTTATGATACTGTAGTAGTGAATATTAACATTACACATTTTACACATTTGTCAGAATACATAGTAATGCACGATGCAAAGAGTGAATCCTGATGTAAACTATGAACTTTAGATAATAATAACGTATCAATGTTGGTTCATTAATTGTAACAGATGTACTACAGTAATACAAGATATTAATAATAGGGGAGACTTTAAGGGAGATGAAGAGTGAAAGGGGATATGTGGGAACTCTTTGTACTGTCTGCTCAAGTTTCTGCTAACATAAAACTGCTCTAAAAAATAAAATATATTAATCTTTTTAAATGTATAATACAGGCCACACACCACAGAAGATACTTTCAACACACACATATATGCATATAACTGACAAAATAGAAGAATAAAGATCCTCTACAAATCAATAAAAATTGGGCAAAAGATATAAGCAAACAATTCACAGAAGTGGAAACTAAAATGTCACACACATAAAAAGATGGTCAAGTACATTTGTAATCCCAAAAACACAAATTAGAAGCACAGTATAACTGCCATTTCATAGCCATTACTTTGGCAATATCTAAAAGGTCTGAAAATATCAACTCCAATTTATTGCTTTTGGAAATATAAATTAGTAGAACTACTAAGGAGAAAAATTATGTAATATCTATGTATCAATTGTTTATTGCTGAGTAACAAATTGCCCCACACTTAGTGATTTGAAACAGCTCACATTTATTATCTCACCATTTTCTTGGGTCAAGAGTCTAGATGTGCTCAGATAGGTCTTACAAAACTAAAACAGCTAAGGTTATTCACACTTAGATCTGAAGCAGTTTTTCTTCCTCACAAATGAGAGGAAGCTGTTACTTCAAGAAAAACAACTTGCAGCATTTTTTGCCAAATATAAAATTTACTCTTTTAAGCCAAAATTAGAATTTTAGAAAATTTGTATCCACCACTGTGAACCTAACAACTTTTCAAGACCTTTAAAATAATATCATTGGTGATTTTAAGAAATGAAGTTTTTACAATATGTAATAAAATATGTTCATATTTAGAATATCTGCACAATTCATTAAATCAATATTTTCCACATGGCCAATACAGGATGTTACAAAATTATACATAGCCAAATGATTCATTCAAAGTATAAGATAGACCAATGGAATTTAATGTAGCAGAAGAGTAAAACTTCATTGACGTAAGATTTACTGTCTAAAAAGGCTACAGAAATACTTCTTTTATTGCCAATAAAATAAACTGATACCTTCAGTCTCATCTCAGCTTGAATTCTAAATATAACCCATTTTTCTTTAAGATATGAGCCAAGTGAAGTGTGAATTCTACATGGAATTTCCCACAACTGTAAATATTCACATTACATTTACTGCCTTGGTCTTAAATCTCTTAAAATATGAATTTTTAAATTATGCAATTAAGTCAACAAAGCAGTTTAGTCTTAATGACTGCTACACTTACATGATCAGAGACAACTATTTTTAAATCCTGTTTTAGTGACAAAAAGCATCCAGTGGATTTATCTCGACGGGAATCAATACCCAACTTCCAGGAGGAGTAATACACCGTAGAAGACTATCTAAATATGTTCTGATTTCGGAACCCATGTTTCCCACCCTGTTAGCTACTTTCACATGCAAGCTCAGCCATGCATTTTTATGAGCTCTCTGTGAGACAGACCTATCCAGGAGAAATAATCCTCGGAGAATTTATGAGAGGAAAGGTCATTAAGAATCCTCTAAGGTTTCTCTTCATCTTGAGATTTGAAACACTTGTAAACATTTATATGGAGTTTTTAGGAGAATTAAACCACTGGTTCAATTTGAATTCAAGGTCTTTGAAGATAGTCATCAGTTTCTGCTTCCTTTAAAACTTCAAATTATAAAAGTACAGCCTTTCCTGACTCCAGGGGAGTATATATAAGAGGACCCTAATCTTTTGGTCTTCCTTTCTCTTATCTGTTTTTTTTTCTTTTTTTCTGTTTCTTCTTTGCATTTTATGCTCTTCTTTTTTTCCAGCTTTTTTCCTCTTTTTCCTTCACCACCTTTTCTGTTACAACCAAAGTTTTAACATAAATATTTGCCAGGCAATGAGCTTTGCCGAGTTTGTCGCTTTGAATCAGATAGATTTCATATTTGAGCCTTCTCTCTGGGAAACTGAGAACATACCAGACATTCACAATGGTTTCAAATTAAGTGAGGTTTGCTACAGCCTACTATGAAGTGACCTTGCACCAGCGTCCTAGGTTATTTCCTGGGCCTCTGCATATCTCTGTTCTGCTTCTCCATGAAAACGTCACTGACCCTCGAAGCTGAAAACTTCCAAGCAGAGAGGCAGAAAGCTTGACTTCATACCTCCGAATTCACATTAGTAACATCTACTTCCTCAGATATGAAAAACGATTTTCCTTTTATACATTTACTGTTTGGGACTGGGCTACTCTTAATACATCTAATGCTACTTCTGTTTTTCAAAGCTTGCAGAACTTTTAAAATGGAAATTCCATGCTGAATCATGAAAAAAGAGGGTAGCATTCTAAAAATGAAAACATTTTAAGGTATATAATTCAGTTCTGAAAATCCTTGAGAAAAAAAGATTCATGCCAATTTGTTTTAATGTGAAAGTTATAGTAGCGCTGTGGCAAGGCTATTCTAAGGTACCTAATATATGCATGAGCATCCTTAGATGTACAGGGAAATAATTCTGTAGTCTTTGCACCAAATTTCACCAGTAAGAGAAATGACCTTATGAAGAAATTCAAGAAGCAGAGAGTATCTGTGACCCTCCCTTCCACTAAGGTGGGACCAGCTTCTCAGAAGAAGGAATGTTTCAACCTCATAACTACCTGCCACTGAAAATATGCTTATACTGTTCCACATTATTTCCATTTCTAGATAAAATCCAGTGTGGAAAGAATTTATCACATCATAGGCAGAAGTGATCATCAAAATATTTAATGTCTGGTAGGGTGGGATACAAACTGCTCAAAATGGAAGCCTAACCAATCAGACCAGATGCCATAGCGTATAAATGTCAGTATCAACTCTGGTTTTGGAAATCTACAGAACAATGAATCTAAGAGACTAAAAGTATCAATATTTTGTATTGGATGCATTTTCAGGGTGTCTTTTGTTCTTTTGAAAGAAAATGATGGTTTGGGTAAGTGGAAATTTGGAAAGCCTCATTTCTCAAGGTAAAACTGAGTTGCACATTAATTCAGGCAAGAGTTTCCTCCTACGTTGAAGGTGCTGGACACAGTGCCTGAATAGCACAGGCATAATAGGTAGTTAAAATAGTGCTATTTATATCGTTTTTGGTCAACAAATGTTTATCCAGAATGTATTGAAAATCTGTGACCACCCTGAAAACCTGTCTATGTAATTTAGAGGCTTCACAGAAATATCTGACTGTACAAAGAAAAGAAAAAAAATCACCTGAGTGCTCACAGAAAATGATAATAAGGAAGAGGAAATTGATGACTGTATAAAGTGGAAGATATCAACAGATAGGAAACAAAGAAAAGGAAGTTAACACAGAAATATCAAAATAGAAGAGGAAGTAAAAAGGGAGCTGGAAAACAAAGTAGTCTAAAAATATGCCTTGCAAAAATGTGTAACACTAGAATGGAAAGTAGTCAAGTTTGACCACATGAAGGTAAGAACTACAGTGACTTAGATTATGATAGAGAGCAATGCTCAGAAAAACCTTTCCATGTCTTCTCATGTCATTCAGGATAAAAGGAGTCTTTTAAAAAGTCAAGTGAGCAGGGCCTCCAGGAGCCTTGGATAGGCCCAAGAAGTCTGTGGATCTTAAAGCCCCTTCTGCACCACTCACACCCACACTCTAGCCCTGGGATTTAGCTAGTACCAGGGGTGTCTGTGGTCCTTAGTTAGCATTAGATGATGAATAATAAAGTGACACGAGACATCATTTAAAAATAAATGCAGCTACCAAGAAAGAAACTTTTGTCCTGTGGGAAGAGGAGGGAGAAAGGGAAGAGGAGGAATGATCGAATGATCTTCTTGTAACCACAGTGCCATGCTATACTTACAGCAGAGGAGGTTTTCTACAAAGATGTTCAGTAAACTTGGATACATGAATGTTGAGGGATGTGTACGCAGTAGTCAAATGCCTACCTGCCAATTATATTTCATTTTTAACCTAGTTACATATATACTTAAGTCACATATGATTAAAGCATCTTTTAATTTAACAATGTTGATTTTTTTTCCCACTCTCATGTTTCATTAAAAAATTGTATTCAGGCCGAGGGTAGTGGCACATCCCTGTAATCCCAGCACTTTTGAAGGCCGAGATGGGCAGATCACTTGAGGTCAGGAGTTTGAGACCAGCCTGGCCACCACGGTGAAATTCCATCTCTACTAAAAACATATTTTTTAAAAAATTACCTGGCCTTGGTGGCGGTCACCTGTAATCTCACCTACTCAGGAGGCCGAGGCAGGAAAATCGCCTGAACCTGGGAGGCAGAGGCTGCAGTGAGCTCCACAGCATTCCAGCCTGGGTAACAGAGCAAGACTCCATCTCAAAAAAAGAAAAAAGTGTATTTAAATTATCCACATGTACCTTTGACATCATTGTTATCACCATCACTTTGGAATCACTGAACATAGTGTTCACATTTTATATGTATGATTCTGGCTCTGCAATCTTTAAGCCACAAACAAGCATTCACAGAATATTGTCAGTTAGTTACTTCATTCGTCTTATAGATGCTTTCTTTTTTTTTTTTTTTTTTTTGGAGACAGGATCTCACTCTGTCACCCAGGCTGGAGTGTAGTGGCATGATCACAGCTCACTGCAGCCTCAGCTTCCCAGGCTCAAACAATTCTTCCACCTCAGCCTCCCAAATAGCTGGGACCACAGATACACACCACCGCGCCCAGCTAATTTTTGTAGAGTCAAGGTCTTGCCACATTTCCTAGGCTACTGTCAAACTCCTGGGCTCAGTGATCCACCCACCTCGGCCTCCCAAAATGCTGGGACTCCAGGCATGAGACAACACACCTAGCCTGTTGATGCATATTCTTGATGTCTAAACATTACCACTTGAGACATGATTCCTCAGAAAATATAGTAAATATTGAATGAATGCAAAATATTTATAATATGTGAATGAGTTATAAGGACTCGTAAGTCAAAAGAAAAGTAACCTATGCATCCCATGCTTAGCTTAAGACATGAATATTACCTGTCTTCTGAAGCTCTCTGTGGGCTCCTGCCTAAACTCATTGCCCTTCCTGCTCACCCATTTCACTCCCACTGGTAATTTATTATTTTTGTGTTTATCATTCCTTTGCGTATAGTTATTTTTATAGCATTATCATTGTGTCCCTGTACAATATATAGTTTCATTTTACACATGCTTTATCTCTTTATAAATGATATTATGCATATCCTAAAGCTTCCTTTTTAGCCTTAATATTATGTGTACGAAATTCATTTACATTGAATGCACATGACTGTAGCCCATTGGTTTTCATTGTTATGCAGTATTCTATTGGATGATTATATCAGCATGTATTTATTCTTTCTACTACAGATAAATATTCAGTTTGTTTTCAGTTTTTGCCCTTACAAATAATGCTCTTATCAAATATTGTTTTGATATATCTTGGTGTACATTTGAGAGATTTCCTCTAGAGTATTTTTTTATTGGTTTGGGTAGAGTTACAGAAAACAGAATTGATTCTATAGAATTTAAATGTAAATGTATTTATTACAAAGTAAGAAACATTATAAGTTCAATTTTCTATTACAACTGACACAGCATTAAAAAAAAATAGGGATTACCTCTATACACTACTGTGAAGTGATCATAAAAACGTAATGTTAAGTGAAAAAAATAAGATGAGAAAAAATATATACAGGTTGAGCCTCCCTAATCTGAACACCCAACATTCTCCAAAGTCTAACTTTTGGAGTGCTGGCATGACACTCAAAGGAAGTGCTCATTGGAGCATTTAAGATTTTGAATTTTTGGATTAGAGATGCTCATAGTATGCATTCTGCAAATATTCCAAAATCTGAAAAAATCCACAATTTGAAACACTTCTGATCCCAAGCATTTTGGATAAGGGATACTCAAGCTGTAGAGTATTTGTCTAATTAGGGAGAATATAAAAATAAATAAATATGTACATACACTGTCACTCACATATACATTTATACTCTTAAACAATAAACCATAAAATAAAGGATTCTCTGCAGTAGGAGGGAAAAAACAGAAATAGAAACTAGGCTTTTCTGAATACAAACTCTGTTATAGACTTGACTTTGGAATAAGTAAATATTTTACATAACTTTAAAACAAAGTAAGAGGAAAATAAAGCAACTCTAAATTTTCAAAAGCAAAATGAAACGAAGTCATTTGTATATGAAATTGCTGGTTTAACCACATGAAGTGAAATTATTCTAAAGATTTTAGAATACAGTGATTTGACCATATATCAAATCACTCATGAGACAACTTGAAGAGGCTCCCATTAGCCAAAGATGGGGCAATTTGACCAGCAATAAAAATAATAATACATAAACCATATTTAAAACCCATTTATTCATAATGATACTAAAATAACAGACCTAAACCAGCATGTGAATTTAACAAAACATCTAAGAGACAATTAGGGAAAGCCAAATGTTGGGCGAATAATTGATGATATTAAGAAACTATTGGCTGGGCATGGTGGCTCACACCTGTAATCCCAGCAGTTTGGGAGGCCGAGGCAGGCAGATAACCTGAAGTCAGGAGTTCGAGACCAGCTGAGTGTAGTGGTGCATGCCTGTAATCCCAGCTGCTCTGGAGGTTGAGGCAGGAGAATCGCTTGAACTTGGGAGGTGGAGGTTGCAGTGAGCCGAGATAGCACTACTGCACTCTGGCCTGGGCAACAGAGCAAGACTTTGTCTCAGAAAAAGGAAGAAAAAGAGAAATTACTGCTATTTTTTTCAGATGTGACAAGAGTATTTTAGTCATACTGCTTTGTAGAGATAAACATTGAAATACTTATGAATAAAATAATATGATACCTAAATCATTTTCTAAACAAGGTCACAATTCGGGAAACTCAATATCTAGAAAAAGAGTGTGGCTATTAAAAATACATATAAATCTGAAAAGTACCACCATTAGATAAGATTTAAAATGAAAACAATGTGTTCTGGATATGAATACTTAATTGTAAACAGCTTAATTGTTTTTTTTTTTTTTTTGAGACCTTGCCTCCCTCTGTCCCCCAGGCTGCAATGTGGTTCTACAATCATAGCTCACTATAACCTCAAACTCCTGGATTCAAACAATTCTTGCACCTCAGTTTCCAGAGTACTGGGACAACAGTCATGCACCACCACACCTAGTTAATTATTTTATTTTGTATTGTAGAGATGGGGGTCTCACTATGTTGCCCAGTCTGGTCTAGAACTCCTGACCTCCACCAATCCTCCCACCTCTGACTCCTGAAGCACTGGCATTATAGGCATGAGCCCTGACAGCTTGCTTATATTTTAAATACAATTGGTAAAACTTATAAACACAAAAAATAAAAATATTTTAATGATCAAGGACAATTTATAAAAGAGGTGAAATGCAGAAATGCAAAGTTACCATGAAGAAATTTAATTGATCATTCATTAGTAATGTGCTTACCCATTGATGTTCCAAAAAACAGAAAACCATGTTTTTCAGATAAGAATAGTGTGGATGACCTTCCAAGAGAACCTCTTACAATGCCCTCTGGAATAAACGAGTCACAGCATGAGTAGGCAGGGGTGGTGTTCAAAATGGCTTAATAACCAACCAACTAGGAAAACATGTACCAGACCTGGTTCTGGAGGCTCTTCATTGGCTGGGCAGGACCCATTTGTTCACTAACCAGGAAGAAGTTCTGGCTGGGGCAAGGAGGTGCCAAAATGCCAGAAGTCACTTAGAAGCTCTGTGTAATAGCTGTTAATGAACCAGTACAGAATTAGTTTGATATTTCAACACCTAGAGCATTCCTAGAAGGTGTTTGGGTTGGCTAAACATTAACTCTATGAGTAGAAACACGCATAACAACCAAACCCAATATTATTAAAGTGAGGATTAAACAACATTGTATCTCACTCACAATGCTAGCTCACCTTTTATGTGTGACTGGGGGTAGCTCTGTGTCTAGCAACCATTTGGTTCTTACAACTATCTGTCTGTCTATATCTGTGTATTCACATATATATCATATATGTGCATAGATGTGTGGATACTTTTAGGCAAAAATTAACATACATAACAGAAACTCATTCTCCTCGTCTACCCATATTTACTGCTGAACAGCCAAACTCTTAGACTCCATTTAGTTTGAGACTCTTATCAGAATGACTTTGCCAGCCAGCCCCTTCTTATGAATTCTACATACAAGATATTTTGTGGTGATATACTCCTTAGATACTTCACTATTTTATCTTGCCATAACACTCTATGTTCTTGCCATATTAAACTATGTCTAGATCTTTGAACAAATACTTTATTATTAATCATAAGGTTTTCTCTCCTTGGAATGTCTCTCAGTCCCCCTTCATTTATAGCAACATTTCAGAGGCCAATTCAGATTGTTAGCACTTCCTAAAAGCCTCTAATGTCACAAGTATAGCATTATAGAAAGTTCTGGAGAGCTTACTTTTCCAAAGAAGAAAACTTTCTTCCAGATTAGTCAAGATCCCCATTCACTACTCTCTCAAATTCCTAGCATCACTGAGTCAATAATTCAACGACTTTGTCTTCAACAGTCTGTTTATTCTGCTTATATCTATGTTCCTCCGTTTCCTCTGGCCCCTTTCTCATCTGGTTCAGAATTATTGGGGGTAGTATAGAAATCATCAGCAGTCAGGTATTCGGAGAAACTTCCCTAGGTGAAGATATGGTTCAGCACCAAGGACAGGGGCACAGGCCCAGCCTGACTTTCCTGCCCTCTCCACCTCATGTATATTTTAGTCAGGCTGTGACTATGTCTTCGATTAAGTGCCCGTCCTCATTGCTGAGTCTAACTGTATTTTTGTTTTCACTTTATAGTGAAATTTGTTTCTTATTTATCTCCCCTATCATTCCTCCTCCTTACCCTCACTTAATACAATCCCTGGGGCATAGTAGGCTAAATAAATTTTAGATTAATTTATAAATGAATCAATCACCAATAAATTAACAAACATATTTCAGAAAAAAAGAGTAAAATCCAAAGAGACACAAATAAGACAAGTATGCATGGAAGCAAAAATAATATATTTGTTATTACTCCTTCAGACATCAATTTTCACCCTGGCTTTGCATCGGAATGATCTGAAGAGATTATTGAAAATGCAAACTCAAACCTAGGGAACATAGGATGACCCTGTCTCTGCAGAATATTTTAAAACTTAGCCGGGCATGATGGTAAGGGAGGCAGAGGCAGGAGGATTGCTTGAGCCCAGGAGTTCAGGGCTACAGTGAGCTATGATCACACCACTGCACTCCAGCCTGGGTGCCAGCAAAACCATGATAGATAGGTAGGTAGGTAGGTAGGTAGATAGATAGATAGATAGAAAAAGAGAAAGAAAGAGAGAAAGAAAGAAAGGAAGAGAGAAAAGAAAGAGAGAGAGAAAGAAGAAAGAAAGAGAGAGAGAAAGAAGAAAGAAAGAGAGAAGAAAGGAAGGAAGGAAGGAAGGAAGGAAGGAAGGAAGGAAGGAAGGAAGGAAGGAAGGAAGGAAGGAAAGAAAGAAGAAAGAAA
>PVKP010050884.1:0-13186 GCA_004027715.1 Plecturocebus donacophilus | reverse complement strand
TAAATATTTACAGAACCTACCACCCCATATCCACAAAACATATATTTTTTTCAATATTATATCATACCTATTCTAAAAGTGATCACATAATAGGAAATAAATCACTTTTTAGTTTGCATAAGCATTTCACAGATTTAAATGAAATCCTAAGCAATAGAGCAAGATTCTCGTTCTCTCTCCCTCTTTCTCTTTCTTCCTTTTTTCTCTTTTATTCTACTTCTGTCTTAAAAAAAAAAAAAAAAACTTCCCCTCTCTCTTTCTCCTTCTGAAAAAAAAAAGGGAATAAATGAATGGATGAATATTAAATGGAGGAAAGGACAGGCCTTGCAGGAGCTGATGATAATAGTGCTAAAGAATGTGACAAATTCCACCCTATGTCTGATGGGTCTAAAATCTGGGCTTATGGGATGAAAGAAGACATAAGAGGATGGGGAACATACTGATGTGGGAAAATGTTTAAACTAATCCAGGAAACAAAAGATGCATGCGATAAATCATTTAGGGGAAACATCATGAGGACCTCCACTAAAACAATAACATTAATGAAAAAGCAATCAGACTTGAATGACATTTAACAAAATAAAACTCCTACCATTCAGTGACAGATCAGATACTTAAAGTAGGCAAGAAAAACAGATTAATCAAGAAAGACTAAGCTCTCTAGATTTAGAACCCAGAGATGGTGATGCCATTAACTAAATCAAGAACACAGGAAATGGAAAATCACAATATATATAGTCAACACTCATTATTCACAGATTCTGTATTTGTAAAATCACCTATTCACTAAAATTTATTTGTAATCCCCAAATCAGTATTGCAGCACTTCTGCAAACTGAACTAATCTACAATAATTTTCTAACTTGCACCAAAAAAAATCCTAGACCAAATTTCATGACAAAAAATAGAAAGTAAAAACTTCCAAATGAATTCACAGATAAATTATACTATGATAAAGATGATAAAATAAAAAGCAAGGTCTGTATTTTCCTTGTGTCATTGAGGAGCCCAAGATGATGACTGCATAGCAAAGCCTCATATATAATTGACTACCCAGATACAACATGATGTCTGGAATTTTTCTGAAAATAATTCAAGAGGTGGAGGGAGGGTGAATGTGGATGGGGTAGTCATGAAACAAGAGTGGCCATGAGTTGAAAGTTACTGAAGCTGAGTGACAAGCACATGGAGTTTCATTATTTTCTCTGTATTTATACGCTTGAAATTTTCCATTAAGTTCAAAAACATAAAATAAAAACTTAACTATTTACGAAGTGACTCTAGACCATGAGTTTGGGGAAGTCAGGAACCTCTCTTATTCCTAGCACCTCCCACAGCTCCCAGAAAATAGTAGGTATTTAACAAGTATTAGAATGAATGAACCATTGAAAATTCTGTAATTAATAAATCTAATTTGCTAAAGGTGTCTACTTTGAGAAGCTGAATTTGTTCTATCAGCATTGTATTAGTTTTACATTGCTGCCATTAACAAATCCTCACAAAGGTAGCTGCTTTAAACTGCACAATTTGTTATCATACAGTCCCGGGGGTCAGAAGTCCATTATAGGTCTCATGAGGCTAAATACAGGTGTCAGCAAGCCATATTCGGCTCTAAGGAAGAATTCATTTCCTGCTCATTTGGGTTTTTTGGCAGGACTCATTTCCTCGTGGTTACAGGACCCAGATCCCCATTTTCTTGCTGGGTGTAAACTGAGGGCACTTCTCAGCTTCTAGGGGTCACCACATTCCTTGGCCCATGGATTTCTTACTCCATCTTCAAAGCAAGCAAGGGCTTTAAGTGACTCCTTTTATCACAGCTTTCTGATTCACTCTGCTTTACTCATTTAAGGACTTATGTGATTAGACTGGGCCCAACAGGAAAATGAGTGACAGTCTCTCCATCAAAAGGTCTTTAACTTCAAACATATCTACAACATCACTTTAACATATAAGGTATGTTACTCACAGGTTCCAGGGATTAGAGCATGGACATCTTTGGGGTTTGGAACGGCATTATTCTGTCTACCACTAGCACCCAGTAAGAATCAGATTATGTACTAATTTTAGTAAGAACCAAAAATTTGCCTACCAGCCAGCATAAAAGTATTTATAACTCATTGTTATATTTATCTGCCAGATTAGGTGGGGAGGTGAGGATAATAAAAATACATTCATGTGTCCCATAACAATATGTCAGTCAACAATGGACCACATATATGATAATGCTTCCACAATATTATAATGCCATATTTTAATGTACCTTTCTATGTTTAGATATGTGTAGATACATAAATACCATTGTGTTACAACTGCCTACAGTATTTAGTACAATAACAAGCTATACAGGTTGGTAGCCTAGGAGCAACAGGTTATACTATTCAGCCAAGGTGTGTAGCAAGCTATAATATCTAGGTTTATGTAAGTACACTCTATAATGTTTGCACAAGGATGAAATCACCCAACAATGCATTTCTCACAATATCCCCGTCATTAAGCAATGCATAACTGTATACACAATGAAGCACAACTTCAAATGGTAGCAAAGGTATAAATATTAGAAATAGCAAGAACAGAATGATTTGGGGAGAAGAAGGTGGGCAAAGATGTCAAGAACCTAATTTCCAATTTTGGTTGTCTGAAGATATTTCTTATAACCACAAAGCAAGGGAAAATCTAAATACACAGAGTGAAAATATTCAGACAAGGATGATGACCATCCCACAGCTGCCCATCCCACTAAGAATAAAATGCAGAGTCCTTAACTCAGCCTCTAAGACCCTCTATGACTTCTGCCTCCATACATACCCTCCATCCTTGCTCGTTCTGCCCAGCTCTACTGGCCTGCTTAATGTCCTTGGATAGACCAAGCATGTACCCCCCTTGTAGCTGCTGTTCCCTCTGTTAGAACACTCTCCCATCAAATAGCAACCTTACTTTATTATTTAGGTTTCTATTATAAGGTCCACTTCACAAGAAGCCCTCCCGTAGGATCTTGGCTAAAATACTACACAGTACAATTTCTTTCATTGCCCTTATTACATCCTGACATTACATATTAAGGTGTTTATTATCTGTCCTGTCCCATCTGCAACCAGAACTTACGTTTTATTCAGTATTGTATCTCTAGCACCTAAAACAGGGACTGACAACAAGTAAGTGCTCACATCTTTTTGAATACTCTCTTCTATTATGCTCACAGGCACAGTGAGAAATTAATACTATTTTGGGCTTATCAAAACCAAGAAAAATACATCCATTTGTGTACAAATTTTAGATGATGAAAAGTATCAGAAAATTCCAGCTTTAAAACTTTTTTAACGCAGAAAAATTCGTGCCTGGGCATGCTGGCTCATGCCTGTAATCCTAGTATTTTGGGAGCCCAAGGCAGGAAGATCACTTGAGGCCAGGAGTTGAAGACAGGCTTGGGCAACATGGCAAGACCCCACCTCTACACCACATTAAAAAAAAAAAAAAAATCACTAGACTCCTGGAGCCACAGTAACAGAACTAGTAACAACAAAAGTAATTACTCAACATTCATTTGAACTAAGACTTACTCAAAGTAGCCCATGCCTTCATTTAATCCATTTTCTGTCATAAATGGTATTGAAGATGACTGATGTTTTTAAAAAGTCAGCTTAAAAATAAGAAACCCAAATCTGAGTTCTACCTATCTGGGGAAAACATGATATAAATAGAAAAACCCTGGAACAGCCATTTAAGAAATACATTTTAAAGACACATGTGGGCAAAATGCAATTATCCATCAACTATTGCTTCCTAGTTACCACGTTCCCTCACATCTCCCAAGTACTTCTGCCTCCAAACTGCTTGGCTAACTCATATTCATAACTCAAGATTTCGGACTAGCTTCACCTCCAGAAAACCTTCCTTGACCCAGGAGGCAGGTGAGCGGTGTTCCTATAATATATTCTGAACATCATTATTATAATGCTTTTCATACTCTATAGTCTACATCACACACAGCAATAAATATTTGAATTAAAAATCCAACTGACATTAGAAAATAAATGAAAAATGTAGGCTGGGTGTGGTGGTACACGCCTGTAATCCCAGCACTTTGGGAGGCCGAGGCAGACGAATCATCTGAGGTCAGGAGTTCAACACTAGCCTGGCCAACAGGATGAAACCTTGTCTCTACTAAAAATACAAAAAGTAGCCAAGCATGGTGGCACACACCTGTAATTCCAGCTACTCAGGAGACTGAAGTGGGAGGATTGCTTGAACCCAGGAGGCGGAGGTTGCAGTGAGCCAAGATCATGGCACTGCACTCCAGCCTGGACAACAGAGCAAGACTCCATCTCAAAAAGAAAAGAGAAGAAATAAATATAAAACACAGCTTGTATATTAAGTTATAGAACCACACTGTTTAAAGAGAATACAAGGGCTGGGGCTACTTCCATTTCCAGCAGTAATGGACAGGACACTCGGAAGAACCGTCCAAATGAAGTCAACAAAAACCATTCAACGGCAGAGGAAGTCAGGAAGGGTACTTCCTAAAAGCATCAAAGAGCTAACAGAATACTGAGATTATAAGGCAAAGATACAAGGCACTAGAAAAATCCAGACCTTGGACTGATGTCTGGAATTGCTTTGGCCAAGGACATGTTTACTGATCCATAAGAGAAGGCTGAGAATCTGAGCAGTGCTTTTGATAGGACTGAGGGTCTAGGGACAAAAGCTGGAGTCCAAGGACACAAACCCTGGTAATTCACCACACATAAAAGTGTGGGGTCCTCAAAGGGATCCTCACCTTGGCAGTAAAAGAGAAAGGAAGTAAATCAACTCTCATGGACTACAACCCAGTTTAAACTTGTGTAGGTGGCCAGAAAATTTCAGCCCTGAAACTGAATTAACATGAATCCAAGGCACTAAGCAGAAACAAGAGGCAATCCTCTCTGAAGAAAAAGAAAATCATCCTATCAAATTGCTTCTACCACTTTACAAACACTAAAAAATCAATCAAAAATAGGCACACAGAGACAAGACCACATGAACAAGAACCACCATATACCCAAAGCAAACAAAATCCTCCCAATAATGATAATAATTACCAAACACAATTATGCTTACTATACTCATAGGATAAAAGCCAAACTTTTCAATTTAAAAATTTCCTGAAGAACTGTAAACAATGTAAAGTAATAAAAACCAATCCAAAAAAAGGATTAAGTTCTAGAAAACTTAATTCTAGAAAACATTTGAGAACTGAAAAAATATAATAGCTAAATTTTTTAAAATTCAATTGATTTTTAAAAAGAAAAGAAAAAAGAAAACAAGGCTGGGCACAGTGGCTCACGCCTGTAATCCCAGCACTTTGGGAGGCCAAGGCGGGTGAACTGCTTGAGGCCAGGAGTTCGAGACTAGCCTGACCAACATGGTGAAACCCCATCTCTAGTAAAAATACTAAACTTGGCCGAGCTCTGTCACCCAGGCTGGAATGAAGTGGCATTGATCACAGCAACCTCTGCCTCCCAGGTTCAAGAGGTTCACCTGCCTCAGCCTCCCAAGTAACTGAAACTACAAGCATGCATTTTTATATTTTTAGTAGATACAGGGTTTCACTATAGTGGCCAGGCTGGTCTGGAACTCCTGACCTTGTGATCCACCTGCCTCTCAAAGTGCTGCGATTACAGGCATGAGCCACCACACTTGGTCTTTAATATAGATTTTTAGAGCAGTTTTATGTTCACAGAAAATTGATGGAAAGCAGTTTCCATATACCCATTCCCCATTACACACGCACAACCTTCCCCATGAGAGTAATACAGCTGTTACAATCAATGAGCCAATACTGATAACACTATTATCACCTGAAGTCCATGGTTTACATTAGGTATTGTATGTTTGACAAATGTTTAATAACATGTATCCAAAATTATGGTATCATACAAAATAGTTTCACTGCCCTGAAAACTGCTCCACCTATTGATCCCTGCTCTCTCCCAAAACCCCTAGCAACCACTGATCTTTTCACTGTCTCCATAGGTTTTGCCTTTTCCTGAATATTACATAGTTGGAATCATGTAGTACATAGCCTTTTCAGATTAGCTTTTTCTCCCACAGCAATTTTTGAAAGTTCTAGTTGCTCCACATTTTCACCAGTGTTCAGTACTGTCTTAATTTTAGCTATTCTGATGGGTGTGTAGTGTGATATCTCACTATGGTTTTAATTTGCATTTCCCTGATAAATAATCATATTAACCACTTTTGATGTGCTTATTGGCTATTCTTAAACCTTTTATGTGAAGTATCAATTTAAATCTTTTGCTCAATTTTTATTGTTTTTTTTTTTTTTTTAATATATAACAGCTCTTGATATATTCTGGAAGTCTTTTGTCAGACATGTGTTTCACAGGTATTTTCTCCAATCTGTGGCTCGACCCATTTCTAAACAGTGTCTTTTGATGGGTCAAAGTTTTTAAAGTTTAACTTCTCAAGTTTTGTTTTTTGTTTTTTGTTTTTTTTATGGTTACTGCTTTCTGGGTCCTTTCTATTAACTCTGCCTAAACTAAAGCTTGGCATATTTTCCTAATCTATGTCTCATATGAAGATAAAGGGTCAATGCTTTTTGCTTTGCTTTGTATTTTCCCCATATCGATAACTAGTCTTTCCAGCATCATTAGCTGAAAAAAGCCTTATCTCCCTGCCTGAATTATTTTGCTGCCTTTCTCAAAAACCAATTGGCCATATATGTGTAAATCTATTTCTTGGCTCCCTGTTCTGATCCACTGACTTACTTCTCTACAAGTAACACAGTCTTGAAATCTGTAACTTTATAATATTTCTTGGCTCCCTGTTCTGATCCACTGACTTACTTCTCTACAAGTAACACAGTCTTGAAATCTGTAACTTTATAATATATCATGAAAACTGGAATAGAAGTATTCCATGTCTTTTTCAATATTGCTGTCTATATTCCAGGTTTTTTGTCTTTACATATACATTTTAGAATCACCTTGTCAATTTCTACATTTAAACAATTCTGATACAAATTAGATGAAATGAATCTGTACTTCAATTCAGTGATACTGGCACCTTAACAATATTAAGTTTTCCAATTCATGAACATGATATATGTTTACATTGAAGTCTTCTTTAATTCAGTGAGCATTGTTTTTTAGTTATCAGTATAGTTATCATATTCATTTACTGCTAAGTGATTCATGGTTTGGATTTTTTATGGAATTTTCAAGTTTTTATTTTCCAATTAATCACTGCTAATACATGATTTTTGTATAATGGTCTTGTCTTAATTAGTATGGGTTGCTATAACAAATTACCGTAGACTAGGTACCTTAAACAACACTTATTCCTCACAATTCTGGAGGTTGGGAAGTGTAAGATCCCACTGCCGGCTGATTCAGTGTGTGGTGATAGCCCGCTCTCCAGTTTGCAGATGGCCTTCTTCCTGCTCTTCACATGATTGAGGGCAGAGAGATGAAGCAACCTCTAGTGTCTCCTCTTATCCCATTGAGGTGGGCACACGAGAACCTCATGACCTGAGTACCTCCTATTATCGCATTGAGGATTAGGTTTCAACATATGAATTGGGGTTGGGACACAAACAAGGAATCCATAATGGACCTTGCAATCTACAGCCTGGTTAGGTTCATTTTTAAGTTCAAATAACTTCTGTATATACCTTAGGATTTTCTACATAAATAATCGTGTTGCCAGCAAATAAGCATAAGTTTACTTCCTTTTTTCCAATTGCTCTGCCTTTTATTTCTTTGCTTTATTGCACTGGCTGGGGCTTCAGATACAACGGTGAACAGAAATGCTGAAGCAGTTGGACCACCAGACTGGCCCATCTCCACTTCAAGGTGTCACTGAAGCCCCTCAGCAGCCCTAGAGCAAGGACACAGGCCCTTCCCTAGTCTTCATCCCTCACCCTCACCTCACCTGTGTTGGAACTTGGCTACGCAGATGCCTGGGTCCTCCGGAAGGCGCATGAGATCGCCTCCCTTTCCTGGTTCCATGATGGCCTCCTGGCATTGGAGTCACTGCTTTCATGCAGAATGACAGGGGGTTGGGAAGTGGCCTGTGGCTTCTTCCCACGAGGGGACCTGTGCATGGTGTGAGACAGCCAGAATAACAGCTTGGAAGCTGCAAGACTCAGATGAAGCAGGCCAGCTGCCACCTGGGCAAACCACAGAGCCGTGGGGACTGGCTGGCTCAGCCCCAGAGGACTGGGACATTAAAACCTGACCCTTCCCTCAATCCAAAAATTAAAAATAAAATGCTGAAGCAAACATCCCTGACTTGTTCCTAATCATAACTAAGGGAAAGCACTGAATGATTCATGTTAAGTGTAGCTGCCCATTATCCAATTGAGGATGTGTCCGTCTCTTCCTAGTTTGCAGAACTTTTTTCATGAAGATGTTAAATTTGGTCAAATGCTTTTTCCACATATACTGAGATGGCATTTCTAATTTATCAGTCTGGCAAATTATATTGATTTTCAAGTGTTAAGCAATCTTGCCTTCCTGAGATAAGACACACTTGGTTATGATGTGTTATCTTTTTCAAATATTACTGGATGCAAGTTGCTAATTTTTTTATATTTTTGCTTCCATGTTCATAAGATATCAATCTGTAATTTTCTTTTTATGTAATGGTGCTGTTAGGTTTTGTTACACAGCTATGCTGGCCTCATAAAACAATTATTCAATTTGCTTTTGAAACATACTGTATTGTAAATTTGCTTCATTATATAATGTTAAGCAAAGAGAGCAGACTCTGGCTGATAGCAGATGTATCTATGTATGCATATACATGCAGATGCTAACATGCAAAAAACATGAGCAGCAATCCTGGGAGATGAGATTGCAGGTGACTTTTTAATCTAAATTTGTAAAATGGGAAGGGTACAGAGAAAATGGATGGGAGAAACATTTGCTTCAAATCAGTTGTGTCTACTAGAAAATTTCCAGAAAAAAAAATTATAAGAGATGACCCAAGGATTATATCCATTCTCATTTCAACCATGAGTTCTCAGTTATTCCTCTCTCTCACTTCACTGTAAATAAAGTAAAAGAGGTGTGCAACTAGGGAAAAACCAACTAAAGTGAGTCAGCCACACCTGCCAATCAAAGATGTGAATCAAATTTTTTACTGAGGGCACAGAGTTGCAGATTCAGTCTCATTAAAAGCATTTAAACACTGACAGATTTTACACCTAGAAATACTGTTCCTTCATAAGAAAAAAACAGCATTCTAACACTCACAGACATCTAATTTGTAATAACCATGAAAAGTGAATACACATTTCAGTACCAAAAAAACTCAGTGTAAAGCTTAGTGACATAGCTTAGTGACATAACTTGTTATTCTTGATTATTTACAAAAAAAACAGTCTATAACTACAAGCCAAAGATCAAGAGATGTCACACATTAACACACCACTTAATGTGAATAAAAATACAAGATTTAGAGAAAAAGAATTAATGCCTTAAAAAAAAAATCTCTTTTGATCTGACAATGATTGAGTCTGCAGTTATCTCTCCCATGAGAAATCTATTAGGAAGAAGAGTAGGCATTTCTTATTCTTAAATCATTGTTATATAAGTTAGTAACAGGACTTCATCAGTAACATTCTAAACATATAGTAGGACAACTGTATAACCTAGAGGAAAAAAAATAAACCTGAATCCATATCTCAGACTCTATAAAAAAATAAATCCCAAATATACCAAAGATTTAAATCTAAAAATAAATAGAAGAACTCCTTTATAACATGCTTTCGAGAAGGTCTTTCCAACCGTTCATTCCACATATTTATTGTGTGTTTACTATATGACAAACTTCACGGAGCTTAAATCTAGAGGAGAAGATAAATAAATATGTCACACATTAAATTAAAAGATGATAAGTGCTTTGAAAACAGTAAGGTATGAAGGTAGGACAGAGACTGCCAGGTTGGGGTAGAAGGGTAAATAACAAGCAAAGCTGCTGTGACAAAGAGGTCTAAAGTTAAAGTATTTAAAACAGATCAAAGTTAATTTCTCTGCTCTATAATAATGCAGATCAAGTAGGCTCTACTTAATAAAAATATCCAAGACCCATGCTGGGAGGGAAGCTTCGCTACTCTTTGCACATTCTTCAAAGTCTTCCCACCACAGAGAAGGGGAAAAAATGTACTCCAAGGTAAGTCATAACTTTGTTTAAAATGTAAAAGTAGTAAGTATCACTTTTTCTGGTACATTCACGCCCAGCTGCAGGGGAGCCTGATAAATGGCATCTCTACCTGGACAGCTGTTGACCAGCTAAACTCTAAATAAAGAAGAAGATAAATATGGGGGACTACTGACAACCTATCATAGATGTGTTACAATTTTAAATAAGAAGACCTCAACAAGGATTTGACATTTGAGCAAAGACTTGAAAAAAGTAAGCGGGCAAGGCAAATGTCTTCCAAGTAGAGGGCCCAGCACACACAGTCCCCGAGGTAGGAACATGCCTAGTACCTTTAAGGAACAACAAAGAGGCCAGTAAGGCTAACAGAATATGCAAGAAGAAGACTAGTAAGAGATGAGCTTTAAAAAGGTAAAACTGGGTCAGTTTATAGATCCTTAAGCCTAAAAGCTATAAAATATTGATAAATTTAAATTGTTCAAAATTGTTTTATTAAAAAATCATCCTGACAAAAACAAAAACATCCTATAAGCAAGTAAGTCAACAGGCAAACTGAAAAAAATAAAATTTAAATTCTAATACAAAAAAAGGGGTTTTAGAAAGATATAGCAGAGGCAGCAATACAAACTGAGCAAAAACAAATTAACAAATCTAATGTCTATCAATAGGGGCATAATTCAACGTATTTTGATATTGATCTAAAACAGAACATTATGTGGCTTTTAAAGAAGAGTGAGAAAGGCTGTGGAGAAATTGAAACCCTCTTCCATGGCTAGCAGGAAGGTAAATTGGTGAAGCCTCTGTGGAAAAGTCTGGCACTTAACTCAAAAAGTTAAATACAGAGTTACCATATCACCTAGCAGTTCCATTCCTAGATATATACCCAGAAGAAATGAAAATGTTTCCACACAAAATCTTGTACATTGATGCTCATAGCAGCATTATTCATAATGGCCAAAAGTAAAAATAAACCCAATGCTTATCAACTGGTGAATAAGTAAAATGTGGTATATACAGACAATGGGATACTTTTCAACATAAAAAAGAATAAGGTACTCGTACATATTAGAACTCCGAACACATTATACAAAGTAAAAGCCATATATTGTATGATTTCACTTGCACAAAATGTCCAGAAAAGGCAAATACATAGACAGAAAGCAGATAAGTGGTACCAGGGTAAGAGGAAAGGGATAAATGAGGCATGACTGCTAATGGGTACACAATTTCTCTTTGGGGTAATGAAATGTTCTAGAATTAGATAGTGGTGTGGGTTTCACAACTTTGAACACACTGCAAACCTCTGAACTGTATATTTTAAAGGGTGAAAATTTTAGTGTTTAAAATATTTCTCAATAAAGTTGTTATTTAAAAATAAAAATGAGAACATTCTATACATGCTAGTGTACAACAACTGCCCACATAGAATGTCAACTAGAAAAATAATAAAGTTCAAAACAATTTGTAGAATTTTCTGCCTTTCATGTGAAAGCAAGGTGAAATAAGAATCTATATCCATAACTGAACATAAAGATGCTTTTTGACTTACGATGGGATTATGTCCCAACAAATCTACTGTAAGTTGAAAGTATCAAAAGACAAAAATGCATTTAAATACCCTAATTAGCCTAGCTTACCTTAAACATGCTTCAACACTTAAATAAGCCCACAGTTGGGCAAAGTCATCTAACACAAAGCCTACTTTATAATAAAGTGTTGAATATTTCATGTAATTTATTGAATACTGTACTGAAAGTGAAAAATAAGATAGTTGTATAGGTACTTAAAGTACAGTTTCTACTGAATGCCTATCATTTTCACATGATTGTAAATTCAAAACATCATAAGTCAAATTATCATTAATTTGGAGATCACCCATCTATTTGTGACAAATTATCAGAAGGATAAATAAGAAACTAAGAATAGCAGTTAACTATGGAGGCAAAGAAAAGGACTAGGAAGATGTGAGACAAGGATGAGAGGGAGATCGCTCATGTATACTTGTATGTGTTGGATTTTTGAAAGACATAAAAGTTTCATCTATATAAAAATAAAGTCAGATTGGAGAGATCCAAGATGGCTGATTAGCAACAGCTCAGGAATGTGGCTCCCAGTGAGGGTGCAGAGAAGGAGTGGACGTCGCACTTTCCGATGAATTTTTGTTGCCCACAGACCGGGGGATTCCCGGCAGAGGAGCCACACGGGTCGCCGGCACGACTCTTTTGGCCGGCGCGGCGGTTTTGCCGGTGCCCCAGTGCGGCGCTTCCCGGTGCGGAGTATACGGGACAGATGGGCTCGGCTGGTCCCATCCCCACAAGGAAAACAGCAATTGGAAGCGCTGAGGACTGAGAGTTTCACAGCAAGCACAGCGAACCCAGGAAGGTCCGGCTCTGAGGCGAAGGGGCATCCGCCAAAGGAAAACTAAGAAACTGAAAAACTTCATCACCGGGTGAAGAGAGATCCAAGATGGCCACGTGGCAGCAGCTCAGGACTGTAGCTCCCAGTGAAAGCGCAGAGAGCAAGTGGATGCCGCAATTGCAGACAAATTTTTGATGCCCACAGACTGGGAGATTCCCGGTGAAGAAGCCACACGGGTCGCCAGCGATTCTTTTGGCCGGCGCGGTGCTTCTCAGTGTGGAGTGTACGGCACAGGACGGCCTTTTAGTCGGGCTCAGCGGGTCCCATCCCCACAAGGAGAACAGCAATTGGAAGCGCTGAGGACAGAGAACAAACATGGCTGAACCCGGGAAGGCCCAGCTCTGTAGGGAAGGGGCGCCCCCCGAAGGAAAACTAAGAAACAGAAAAAACTTCATCACCAACAAGCCGGAAATCCACTCAGAGACCCAATCTGAAAGTCGGCAATTACAAAGACGACAGGTGGATAAATCCACAAAAATGGGAAGAAACCAGTGCAAAAAGGCTGAGAACACCCGAAATCAGAATGCCTCTCCTCCTACAGGGGATCGCAGCTCCTCATCAGCAAGAGAACAAGGCTTGACGGAGGATGAGTGTGATGAACTCACAGAAT
>PVKP010050883.1:0-13188 GCA_004027715.1 Plecturocebus donacophilus | reverse complement strand
GAGAGAGAGAGAGAGAGAGAGAGAGAGAGAGAGACAGAGAGACAGAGTCTCACTCTGTCGCCCAGGCTGGAGTGTAGTTGTGCAGTCAAGAATTTAATCTTTAAAGCCACCTCTAAAATAGTGAAAATTGGGAGTAGAATATGTACAACACATACAACCAGTAAAGGGCTTATATAATCACAACATGTAAAGAAATCGTACAAATCAATAAGAAAATAATAAGCACCCCAATAAAAAAATTAATGAGATTTGAAAAGGCATTTCTCAAAAGATGACATAAAAGGGCTGGATATGGTGGCTTATGCCTGCAATACAGCACTTTGGGAAGCAGAGGCGGGAGGATTCCTTGAGACCAGCCCAGGCAACATTGTGAGACCCTATATCTCTTTTATTTATTTATTTATTTATTTTAAAGATGGGGTTTCACCATGTTGGTCAGGCTGGTCTTGAACTCCCGACCTCAGGTGATCTGCCCGTCTTGGCCTCCAAAGTGCTTGGATTACAGGCGTGAGCCACCATGCCCGGCTGTGAGACCCTATCTCTACAAAATATTAAAAAATTAGCTGGATATGGTGGCGTGCACCGGTAGTCTCAGCTACTTGGAAAGCTGAGGTGGGAGGATCACTTGAGCCCCGGAGTTAAAGGCTGCAATGAGCCACGATTATGCCACTGCACTCCAGCCTGAGCAACAGAGCAAGACCCTATCTCAAAAAAAAAAAAAAAAAAAAAAAACACAAATAGCCTAAAATATCATGTGAAAAGGTATTCAACATCATTAATAAGGGAATGAAAACTAAAACAAAAATGAATACTACCATTTTGGACTCAGAAACCAATACCTCAAGGTCTCTCTGACATTCTCACCCTCCACCCTCCACCCTCCCCCATACTTTCCCAAAGAAGAAACAAATTTTCTGAAGCTGCTTTATCTGCCTAAGACCTAGACCCACCAAGGAGAACAGTTGTTTTTTAATTTCCCTCCCTGTAAGGCCAAGAATGTAACCACACCTGAACAGACCCTTTCACAAGATTAGATACAGATTAATCTCTGCTTCCTGATCCACTCATTCTACCTAGTAATCCCCTCAACAGAATTCTGTTTTCCTCCCCCATAACCTGTTTTACGAGGATAATGTATAAGTTTCTGAACACCTTTGGGGATGGACAATCACTCCGTGATTCTCCCCCATGTATACATTATAAAATGTGTATGCCTTTTCTCCAGTCTACCTTTTATGAATTAATTTTTCAGTGAAACTTCGTAGGACGAAGAGGAATTTTCCCTTGGCTCATACACTACAGTACAGCTGACAAAATGTCCAAAATTTTAAAAGCAACAATACCAAGTGTCAAGAATGTAGAGTGAATGGAATATATTTATATACTGCAGTTGGAATTTAAATTGCTGTGTCTACATTCAGAAACAGTTTGGCATTATCTCTTTAAAATAAATATATGAAAATAAATATATGCATACATAACAATTTAACTCCTAGGTGAATTCTCAACAGAAATACATACATTTTGTATCAAAGGTGCACCAAAAAGCATGTACAGTATTTGTAAGGTGTTTTAGGCTGACTGACGGACGGCGCCATGGATGCCATGCTAATCTGTGACCTGCACGGACACTCCAGATGAGTTCCTGGAATATCTAAAGTAACTGGAAGACCAAAGAAATAATCAACCGCTGCGGTGCCTACTTAACTTTAAGACATTCTCTATTGTTTCCAACCTCAAGACTCCACTATTCCCTAAAGTAACTTTTGTAACTTTCCACTGCCCACCCAAAACCTATAAAAACCAACTCCTATCCTACCGCCCTTCACTGACGCCCTTTTCAGCCTCAGCCCACCTGCACCTAGGTAAATAAACAGCCATGTTGTTCATACAAAACCTGTTGGGGGGGATTCTCTTCATTCAGCATGTGCATTTTAACAATATTGTTCCTAGAAATGTTGGTCATTATAGGCCAACATTGCTAGGAACAATACTGTACATGAAAAAATGAAAAATTTAATCACCCCCACATACTTTCCATCTCTTCCCTTTCCATAGCATTGAAAAAATGCTAATGCTTATAAACCATAAAATAGATAAAATAATTGTGTGATATATTCATCCAATGGAATACTATACACCAATAAAAATGGATGGACTATTGTTACATGAAACAACACAGGTGAATCTCATAAACATGATGTTAAGAGAAAGAAACCAGGGACATAAGAGTACATTCTATATGATTTCATTTAGATAAAAGTTTGAAAGCAGGCAAAACTAATACATGATGTTAGAAGTCAGGATGGTGGTTACATTTAAAAAGGAGAGAAGAGACCAGCCTGGCCAACATGGTGAAACCCCGTCTCAAGAAAAGAAAAAAAAAAAAAAAAAAAAAAAAAAGAGAGAAGAGGACATCTGGGAGGAGATATAAAGGGGATTTCTGGAAAGTTAGTGATGTTCTGTTTTTTTGACCTGGGTAGTGGTCACAAAAGTGTCTTCACTTTGTCATTATTCATTAATCAGTACATTTCCGGTTTATTCACTTTTCTCTCTATATGGTATACTTCCTTTTAAAAGCATTCACAATTTTTTGAATGAACCCACTACCCCTATCCACAATTTCGCTTTCCACAGTTTCAGTTACCTGCAGTCAACCATAGTCCAAAACTATTAAGTGGAAAATTACAGAAATAATAAGTTTTTTGTTTGTCTGTTTGTTTTAAAGAGACGGAGTTTCACCATGTTGGCCAGGCTGGTCTCGAACTCCTGACCTCAGGTGATCCGCCCGCCTCGGCCTCCCAAAGGGCTGGGATTACAGGCGTGAGCCACCGTGCCCAGCCTAATAATAAGTTTTAAATCACACACTGGTTTGAGTAGCATAATGAAATGTCACACCATCTGGCTCCAACCCACCCAGGACAGGAATCTTCCCTTTGTCCAGTGATCCACACTGTCAACACTCTTCTACCCGTTATTCATTTAGTAGATGTCTTGGTTCTCAGGTCCAATGTCATGGTATCACAGCGCTTGTGTTCAAGGAACCCTTAATTTACCTTAATAATGGCACAAGAATAATAAAAGCACAAGAGTAGTGATGCTGGCATATTTTTATAATTGTTCTAATTTATTGTTATTGTTGTTAATCTATTACTGTGACTAATTTTAAATTTAACTTTAGATATGTATGCATAAGAAAAAAACATAGTATTGCTGAGCACGGTGGCTCATGCCTGTAATCACATCACTTTGGGAGGCCAGGGCGGACAGATCGTGAGGTCAGGAGTTCGAGACCAGCCTGACCAACATAGTGAAACCCCGTCTCTAGTAAAAATACAAAAGTTAGCTGGATGTAGTGGCGCACACCTGTAATCCCAGCTACTTGGGAGGCTGAGGCAGGAAAATCGTTAGAGCCCGGAAGGTGGAGGTTGCAGTCAGCCAAGATCGTGCCACTGCACTCCAGCCTGGGTGACAGAGCGAGACTGTCTCAAAAACAAAAACAAAAACAAACCACATAGTATTTATAGGGTTTGGTACTATTCCAGATTTCAGGCATCTACGAGGGGCCTTGGAATGGATCTCCCACATGTAAAGGGGAGAACACCATAATAAAATGTACAACATTAGGAATTAGAACAGTGTTATGACAATAGATATGGAAGAGATGAAAAGTGTGTTGGGGGGTGGTTAAAAATGTAAAAGTCCATAAAACACAGTGGCTTATGCCTGTAATCCAGGGCTGGACAACAGGCTGGTCTCAAACCCCTAGGCTCAAGAATCCTCCTGCCTCAGCTTCCCAAAGTAGTCATCTCTAAAAAAACAATAAAATTTGCCAACTTGACCATTCTTTGAAAATTGTGTTTTTTATTTTTTAAGATTCAGGTTTATTACATGAGTATATTGAATGATCCTGAGGTTTGGGCTTCTAATGATCCTGTCACTCAAGTAGTGAACATAGCACCTAATAGGAAGTTTATCAGCCCTTGCCTCCTTCCTTCTCTGTCCCCCCTTTCAGAGTCCCCAGTATTTATTTGATGCAGGGAAACCTCAATATTGGGGCTCAACTCAGGAGGTTCTTGGCTTCTCTCAGGAAATAATTCAACAGTGAGCTGGCATGAAAGACAGCAAATTTATTAGAGCTACAGTGTGGGGTACAACAAAATGACTGCTCCATAGAGAGAGCAGGGCTATCCCATAGGCAGAGTGGCCTTTGTGGATTGCTGGCTACAACAGCTGGAATAGCTATTATAGCCACTCTTAATTATCTGCTAAATAAGGGGCGGGTTATTCACAAACTTTCTGGAAAGGGGGCAAGGAATTCCCAGAACCTATATAATATTTTTTTGCTCTGTCACCCAGGCTGGAGTGCAGTGGTGTGATCTCAGCTCACTACAACCTCCATCCCCCAACCTCCAGCAATCCTCCCGCCTCAGCTTCACAAATGCTGGACTACAGGCGTGTGCCACCACACTTAGCTCATTTTTTTGTGTATTTTTTTGTGGAGACAGGGTTTTGACATATTTTGAGCTCAAGTGGCCCACCTGCCTGGACCTCCCAAAGTGCTGGGATTACAGGCACGAGCTGCTGCTCTCAGCCCATATAAGAGAGCTTCTGGGTTGTTGCCATGTCATCATTTATAAATGGTCATGATGCTGGTGGGAGTGTCTTATGCAAATGAGTTATAATTAGTATATAATGAGCAATGAGGGCAACTAGAGGTCGTTTTTTGGCCATCTTGGTCCTGGCTGGTTTGGGCTTGTTTCTCTGCTACAAACTGTTTTAATCAGCAGGGTGATGATGTGTGCTCAAAAAACAAGTTTTGCTGATCTCCTACCTCATATTGATCCCATCTTTGCGTCCATGAGTACCCAGTGGTTAGCATCTACTTTTAAGTGAGAACGTGAGGTATTTGGTTTTCTGTTTCTGCATTAATTTGCTCAGGATAATGGCCTCCAGCTACATCCAGGTTGCTGCAAAGGACGTAACTTTGTTCTTTTTTTATGGCTGCCTTACCCATTTTTTTTTTTTAGCACTCCTCTTTTATTTTTTTGTATTATTTATTTATTTTTCCAACTTTTATTCCAGGGGTACATGCACAGGATGTGCAGGTTTGTTACATAGGTAAACATGTCCCATGCTGGTTTGCTGCACAGATCAACCCATCACCAGGGTATTAAGCCCAGGATCCATTAGCTATTTTTCCTGATGCTTTCCCTCCCCCAGCCCCCACCTCCCAGGCCCCAGTGCGTGTTATTCCCTTCTTTGCGTCCATGTGTTCTCATCATTCAGCTCCCACTTATAAGTGAGAACATGTGGTGTTTGGTTTTCTATTCCTGCATTAGTTTGCTGAGGATAACAGCTTCTAGCTCCATCCATGTCCCTGCAAAGGACATGATCTCATTCCTTTTTACGGCTGCATGGTATTCCACGGTGTATATGTACCATATTTTCTTTATCTAGTTTGTCATTCATGGACATTGGGTTGATTCCACGTCTTTGCTATTGTGAATAGTGTTGCAATGAACATACGCATGCATGTATCTTTATAATGCCTTAAACATTTTTAAGTGTACAGTTCAGTAATGTTAAGCATATTCATTTTGTTGTGCAACCAGTCTCCACAACTGTTTTCATCTTGCAAAACTGAAACTAAAATACTAGCCACTGGGGTTTCCAGAGCAGTTCCTTAAATCATCACTTTGAGATTTCCCCAGGACTAACTCACAGGAGTTTATGAGAAGAATGAAATAACAGTTCTCCCTCAAGAAAGAATGAAAAAGGGATCGAGTTGTGGGTAAACTGCTGTTTTGGGAGGTTTCGTGCTGTGACTAGAGGTAGATATACCATGAAGCTAATAAAGTTTGGCTCACATAAGGCCCTATTAAGGCCCTGGGAGGGGCCCTAGTAATGTGCAGTCATGGTTATACATATTTGTAAGATGTTCAGAAGTGATGTATTTTAACTGCAACTGGTTAAAGCTATTGTCTGCTTCCACTTGGACTTCCCCTCATGTTGGATGATGTTGGGATGTGAGTTGGGGATATATTTATTTAGTTTGGGTTCAGTGAGATGTCTCTGTGGAACTCATGGTCAATTCTGCGGATAATTCAGTCACTGACAGTCATCCCGGTTGTAGGAATAGCTTCTAAGTGCACTCCTAACTCCTAATGCCGACTAGCTATGAACCATGACACAAAAATCCAAGGCCAGATTGAACTTGACAGCATGATAGAATATGGAAAAAAAAAAAGTCCAAGGCCACAAATCATATTGACCCTACAGTATTGGCTAGTGGAGGAAAAATAAGATTTGAAATATGCAAAGCTAGAACTTAATCTGTAGAAAATTCTTCCAGTCATTAAACTTGTTAAATTGTCATCTGAAAGCTTAGGTTCTCATCAATACCTTGTTAAATTGAAGTCCTCCCTATAAGGAATGTGTTCATCAGTGTACCATGTACAAGTATAAACACATTCATTTTTTAAAATGGGAATGACACCAAATAGAATGAATTGGAATTTCTGTGTTTGCAGGGCTAAATCTATAGCATTATTATAAACCTCAAGTGTGTTTTTGTGTGAAGTCATAAGTTTTATGCATCCGTGATTGGACTGTATCTTGGCATATCTAACACATCTTTTCCTGATAGTCGGGTGGTTCCAGACAAGATAGCATACAAATTGGCACCAAAGCAGTGAAATCTTACCACTCATATATTAAAGAAATTTGATCGAGATTTTCTCAAATTTGACAATACTTCTAAAAATTTTTTTTTTTTTAATTTTTTATTTTTTAAAGACGGGGTTTCACCATGTTGGTCAGGCTGGTCTCGAACTCCCGACCTCAGGTGATCCACCCACCTCGGCCTCCAAAGTGCTTGGATTACAGGCGTGAGCCACCACGCCCGGCTATATTTCTAAAAATTTACATGGCATAACCAATCTTGAGTTGTGATGTAAAAAATTTAAACTATTATTAATAATAAAAAATAAAGTTTGTGGGAACACATTGTAAGGACAGATAAAAAAGAAAAAATATAAAGTTTGATTGACCATGGGCTTTATAAAAGATTGAATTATCTTTCTATTCTCTCTATAGAATGATTTCCAAAAGAATTGTTGTGAGAAGAGACAATCAAAAATTATGCAGTGAGAAAAGGTAGGAAAAAAAGTTTTGTAGCTAGGCGCAATGGCTCATGCCTGTAATCCCAGCACTTTGGGAGGCTGAGGCAGATGGATTGCTTAAGCCTAGGAACTGGAAACCAGCCTGAGAAACATGGTGAAACCCCATCTCCACTAAAAATAAAAACATTAGCTGGGCATGGTGGTGTGCATCTGTAGACCCAGCTACTCCAGAAGCTGAAGTGGGAGGATTGCTTGAGCCCAGGAGACAGAGGCTGCAGTGAGCCAAGACTGCACCACTGCTCTCCAGCCTGGGTGACACAGTGAGACCCTGTCTCAAAAAAAAAAAAAAAGAAAGAAAGAAAGAAAGAAAGAAAAGAAAAAAGTTGTGTCATGTGGTTAATTAATAACTAAGTCATTAATTAAAATAAAAATTAAGTTACTTGTCTTGATTTTGTGAAATCTGTGATATTTGTCAGCTTTTGAAAATCTGTAATTTGTGATGATTCAATTCTAAATAAATACTTACTTTTGAGCCTAATTTTATACTTAGAATTTTGTATTCTTTTTCCTAAACAAGGCTCCCTAAATTGTATGAATCAGGTCTCCCCAAAACATGGATCCTTCCTTTGGCTCTGATAACAAGGGGGAAAAAATACTCTAGGACCTTTAGATGAGGATTCACTTAGAAAATAGATGTAGAATAATTTCATTCCCTGATGAAAAGGGAAGCCTGCTGGCTGCCACAGCCTAACACTTAGAAGCCTAGTTTCTTGCAGAGTATACAATTTCGCTAGGATATTGTATTTTCTGAGCTCTTTTCTCCTCCTTCTTGACTATTTTCCTAGATGATCTCACCTCTTCCCAGATTTAAGTCTCATGGTTTAAATATTATCCATAGGCTAGTGACTCCCAATTTCTTTTTTTCTTTTTTAGACAGAGTCTCACTCTGTTGCCCAGGCTGCAGTGCAGTGGTGCCATCTCGGCTCACTGCACCCTCCACCTCCCAGGTTCAAGCAATTCTCTTGCCTCAGCCTCCCTAGTAGCTGGGATTACAGGTGCCCACCACCATGCCCAGCTAATTTCTGTATTTTTAGTAGAGACGGGTTTCCCCATGTTGGCCAGGCTGGTCTTGAACTCCTGATCTCAAGTTATCCACCCACCTTGGCCTCCCAAAGTGCTAGGATTACAGGCTTGAGCCACTATGCCTGGCCTGACTCCCAAATTTCTATCCTCACCCCAGACATCTCTTCTAACCTCCAGACTTGTATGTCAAACAGCTTACCTGACATTATTATTTGAATTTTCAACCTTACTTTGTCAAAACTGCACTATTTCGGCGAGCAGGAGGGTGGATGTTAAAAAAAAAACAAAAAGCAAAAAACAAAAAAACTGCACTATTTCTCCAAGCTTCTTTCTCTGCCAGTCATTCCCATCTTAATAAAGGGCATTTCTGAACACCCAGTTTGTCTTAGGGCAGACCCCTGAGAGTCCAGTACTTTGGGATGCCAAGGCAGGTAGATTGCTTGAGCCCAGGAGTTCAATACCAGCCTGAGAAACATATCAAGGCCCCCGTCTCTACAAAAAATTCCTCAGGGATGAGCCCATAAAAAAAGAAAAAATACAAATAATTAGCCAGGCATGGTAGCATGTGCCTGTAATCCCAGCTATTTGGGAGGCTGAGGTGGGAGAATCACCTAAGCCCAGGAAGTCGAGGCTGCAGTGAGCCATGAATTGGCCAAGGCCACTGCACTCCAGCCTGGGCAGCAGCGTAAGACTCTGTCTCAAAATAAAATAAATAAATAAGAAGAAGAAGAAAAGAAACCTGAGAGTCATCCTGAGCACCTTCTCCCTAACTCCCTTCACCCTTCTACATCCATCTATTGTCTTCTCTCCTCTCCACTGCCTGGAGCCTTGTTTTTTTTTGTTTGTCTGTTTTTTTGTTTTTAAAAAATAGAGATGGGGTTTCACCGTATTGGCCAGGATGGTCTCGATCTCTTGACCTCGTGATCTGCCAGCCTCAGCCTCCCAAAGTGCTGGGATTACAGGTGTGAGCCACCGTGCCCAGCCCTGGAGCCTTGTTTAAATCATCATCTCTCTCCTGTACAATTGCATTAGCCTCCTACTTTATCTTGTATAATCTATTCTCTACAGAGCCGTCAATCAACATTTTACAAGGTAAACTGGATGATCACACCCTCACCACCTCCAATTACAACCTTCATTTCCCATTGAATCAACATAAATCCAAATTCCTTAGCATGACTTTCAGAGCCCTATGTGATATGGTGTGTCTTGCCAGCTCACCGCCTTTCAGTGCAGACCCTCGGGCCTTATTTCAGTTCCTCCACACAACAAACTTTTTTTTTTTTTTTTAAGACAGAGTTTTGCTCTTGTTACCCAGGCTGGAGGGCAATGGCGCGATCTTGGCTCACCACAACCTCCGCCTCCTAGGTTCAAGTAATTTTCCTGTGTCAACCTCCTGAGTAGCTGGGACTACAGGCGTGCGCCATCACGCTCAGCTAATTTTTTGTATTTTTAGTAGAGACGGGGTTTCACCATGTTGACCAGGATGGTATCGATCTCTTGACCTCGTGATCCACCTGCCTCGGCCTCCCAAAGTTCTGGGATTATAGGTGTGAGCCACCGCACCCAGCCAACAAACTTTTTTCTGCTTCAAAGTCCTTATACCTACTATTTCCTTTGCTTAGAATGCAGTCCTCTCTCCCCAACCATATACACTTTGCCTGACTGACTTGAGCACATTCTGATAAGGGTCTCAGTTTAAATCCCCTCAGAGAGCCTTTTCCTTATCATCTAATTTAAATTAGGTCTCTGTTACATAGTTTCTCCCAGCACCCTGTACTTTCCCTTGTAGCATTTATCACAATTTGTAATTATAGATGACTTCTTTCATATTTGCCTGTCTTTCTGGGCTATGGGCTCCATGAGGGCAAGGACTGTTTCTATTTAACTCAGCACTTGGTGCACAGAAAGGTTTCCATAAATATTTATTAAATGAATGAGTAAACAAATATGAGCCCGGCATGGTGTCTCATGGCTGTAATCTCAACACCTTGGGAGGCCAAGGCTGGTGGATCACCTGGGGTCAGGAGTTCCAGACCAGCCAGGCCAACATAGTGAAACCCCATCTCTACTAAAAATACAAAAATTAAGGCCGGGCGTGGTGGCTCACACCTGTAATCCAAGTACTTTGGATGTCAAGGCGGGCAGATTACCTGAGGTCGGGAGTTCAAGACCAGCCTGACCAACATGGTGGAACCCCATCTTTTTTTTAAATTAAAAAATAAATTACAAAAATTAGCCAGGCATGGTTCCATGTACCTGTAATCCCAGCTTCTCGGGAGTCTGAGGCAGGAGAATCGCTTGAACCCAGAGACAGAGGTTGCAGTGAGCCGAGATCACACCACTACACTCCAACCTGGGCTATAGAATGAGACTGCCTCAAAAAAAAAAAAAGCAGTGGGGTGAGGGCGTGGTGGCTCATGCCTGTAATCCCAGCAAAGGAGGCCAAGGCGGGCGGATCACCTGAGGTCAGGAGTTTGAGACTAGCCTGGCCAACACGGTGAAACCTCATCTCTACTAAAATTACACATACAAAAAAAATTTAGTCGGGTGTTGGGACACATGCCTGTAATCCCAGCTACTTGGGAGGCTGAGGGAAGAGGATCACTTGAACACGCCACTGCACTTCAGTTGGGTGACAAGGATGAGACTCTGTCTCAAAACAAACAAACAAACCAAAATACAATGCCTAATTAAAACAAAACAGGTACAGTGGCTCACGCCTATAATCCCACCACTTTTGGAAGCCAAGGTGGGTGGATCACTTGGTCTCAGGAGTTGGAGACCAGCCTGGGCAAAATGGCAAAACCCCATCTCTCCAAAAAATACAAAAACATTAGTTGGGCGTGGTGTTGTGCACCTGTAGTCCCTGCTACTCAGGAGGTTGAGGTGGGAGACTCTTTTGAGCCCTGGAGGTCCAGGCTGCAAACCTACTAAAAGTATATTACAGGATTAGAATAACATTTTGGTATGGTTTGTATGTTAATTTTGTTTGTGGGGAATCCCAATGCCAAAGATTTGCCTTTTTCTCAGCCCTAATAAAAATAACCATGGGTTGGATTGTAGACTTTTCAGTGTTAAAAATATATTTAGAGTTGGATGTAGCCTTATGGATGAAGAAACGGATGTTGTGGCCTGCCAAGGTTATACAGCTTGTGAATGGCACTGCTATTTCACCAGATCAAATAATGGCCATGCTGGTGACTTCTTAAAAACAAAATTGGGGTAGAAGATCCAAGATGGCCAATTAGGAGCAGCTCAGGATTGCAGCTCCCAGTGAAAACACAGAGGGTGAGTGGATGCCGCATTTCCAGATGGATTTTTATTGCCCACAGACAAGGAGATTCCCAGGCGGAGGAGCCCCATGGGTCGCCAGCGTGGCTGTTTTGGTGGGCATGGCTGTTTTGCCGGCGCCCCAGTGCAGCAGTTCTCCATACAAAATACACTGGTCTGGGTGCCTTTTAGCTGGCGAGTGGAGCTCCGGGAAGGCAGAGTCACCCATTCATCTGATTAAAAAGGGGACTGAATCAGGGAGCCAGGCCAGATTTCCGGGCAAAAAAGCACCACAAATCTCAGAGCCACTGTTTCAGCGGTGCAGTGGGTCGCTGCATGGGAAATCACACAGATCCCAGCTCCTTCTCAACAGGCGACTGGAACACCTCGGAGACAGTTGACCGTTCAACTAAAAAAAAAAAAAAGGCTCTGAGGCAGGGAGCCAGGTGATCAGGCTCAGCTGGTCCCACCCCCCCCACAAAAAAAAAACAGCAGTTGGAAACACTCTGGGTTGAGAGTTTCACAAAAAGCACATCTGAACCTGGGATGGTCCAGTTCTGTGGAGGAAGGGCGTCCGCCATTACCAAGGCACTCCACTACTATGGAGGTAGTCTGCCATTGCCGAGGCAGCCTGCCGTTGCCAAGGCAACCCGCCATTACAAAGAGAGTCCGCCATTACAGAGGTGGGCCACCATTGCCGAGGCAGTTCTAACTCCACCCATATACACAGGACTGCAGGGAAGTTCACACGGCAGGTGAGCGGAGCCCACAGCAGCTCAGCAAAGCCTATGCAGGCAGACAGTGACTAGGCTGCCTCCTTGCTGGGGAGGGCAGCCCTGAAAAAAAAAAGGGAGCAGCACAACGGAAACTCATAAATAAAGCCCTAACTCCCCAGGACAGAACACCTGTAAAAAAAAAAAAAGGGGTTTATGAGTTCTGCTGCAGCAGACTTAAAGGTACCTGCCCAGCAGCTCTAAATGAACAATGGAGCTCACAGCTCAGCACTTGAGTTCCTATAAAGGACAGACTGTCTCCTCAAGCAGCTCCCTGACCCCCCATATATCCAAAGAGTCACCACATAAAGGAGAGATCGGACTGACATTTGGTGGGTATCCTTCTGGGACAAAAATAGCAGAAGAAGAAACTAGTAGCAACCTTTACTGTTCTGCAGCTGCTGCAGGTGATCCCCAGGCAAGCAGGGCCTGGAGTGGACCTCAGCAGTCCAACAGCAAAGGGGCCACAATGTTAGAAGGAAAACTAAGAAACAGAAATAACTTCATCATCAACAAACTGGACATCCACTCAGAGACCCAATCTGAAAGTGAGCAACTACAAAGATGACAGGTGGATAAATCCACAAAGATGGGAAGAAACCAGCACAAAAAGGATGAAAACACCCGAAACCAGAACACCTCTCCTCCTACAAGGGATCACAACTCCTCACCAGCAAGGGAACAAGGCTGGACGAAGAATGAGTGTGATGAAATGACAGAATCAGGCTTTAGAAGGTGGGTAATAAGAAACTTCTCTGAGCTAAAAGAACATGTTCTAACTCAATGCAAAGAAACTAAGAACCTTGAAAAAAGATTTGACGAAATGCTAATGAGAATGGACAACTTAGGAACATAAGTGAATTGATGGAGCTGAAGAACACAACATGAGAACTTCACGAAGCATGCACAAGTTTCAACAACCAAATTGACCAAGC
>PVKP010050882.1:0-13189 GCA_004027715.1 Plecturocebus donacophilus | reverse complement strand
TATATTTTTCTTTTTTTTTGTTGAGACAGAGTCTTGCTCTGTCGCCAGGCTGGAGTGCAGTGGCGCAATCTCGGCTCACTGCAACCTCCACCTCCTGGGTTCAAGCAATTCTTCTGCCTCAGCCTCCCAAGTAGCTGGGAAGACAGGCGCGTGCCACCACGCCCGGCTAATTTTTGTAGTTTTAGTAGAGATGGGGTTCCCTCATGTTGGCCAGGATGGTCTCGATCTCCTGACCTCGTGATCCACCCACCTCGGCCTCCCAAAGTGCTGGGATTACAGGCATGAGCTACTGCGCCCAGCCAAGAGTGATACATTTCTTAACTCCATGAAACCTCTTTTCATTTGGAGTAAGTTACCCAGGAAAACAGGATTTTCTTTCTGTCAGCCTCCATTCCCATTTTCACTAAGAAGTTTTGTCTATTTTCTCACTCAGATATTGTCCACAGTGGTGGGAGCTAAATGTGCAAACTACAGAGAAGTTTGTGGGCACTTATAACCCAAGAAAGCTTCCTAAAACCTAAAGAAAAATTTCATTATTAGGGATCCAGAATATCTGATAAAAATCTGACACGCTTGGCCAGGCACAGTGGCTCATGTCTGTAATCTCAGCACTTTGGGAGGCTGAGGTGGGGGGATTGCCTGAGACTAGGAGTTCAAGGTCAACCTGGGCATCAAAGTGAGCCCTTTTCTCTATAAAAATAATTTTTTTTTTTTTTTTTGAAGCAGAGTCTCACTCTGTCGCACAGGCTGGAATGTAGTTGCATAATCTTGGCCCACTGCAACCTCTGCCTCCTGGGTTCAAGCTATTCTCCTGCCTCAGCCTCCTGAGTAGCTGGGATTATAGGCGCATGCCACCATACCTGACTAATTTTTGTATTTTTGGTAGAGACAGCGCTTCACCATGTTGGCCAGGATGGTCTCGAACTCCTGACCTGGTGATCTACCCACCTTGGCCTTCCAGAGTGCTGGGATTACAGGCGTGAGCCACCGCGCCTGGCAAAATAAAATAAATTTAAACATTAGCCCGGGGTGGTGGTATGTGCCCATAGTCCCAGCTTCTGGGGAGGCTTAGGTGAGGGGATCGCTTGAGTCCAGGAGTTCAAGGCTGCAGTGAGCTATGATCGCTCAACTGTACTCCAGCCTGGGTGAGAGTGGAAACCTTGCCTCAAAACAAATAAAAACAAAACAAAACAAAATCTGACATGTCAACCTGAAAGGAAGCAAAGAGGTAGAAAGAACTTGGAAGGTTCTATGCCAGCCCTGCCATCTTGGACTCTGAGATACTACAACTCAGAGATTGCCTTGCCTCTTTCAAAGAAGCCCAAGACTTTTCTCTTTTTAAAACAGAGGACCTTGGCTGGGCACCATGGCTCATGCCTGTAATCCCAACACTTTGGGAGGATGAGGTGGGTGGATCACCTGAGGTCAGGAGTTCGAGACCAGCCTGGCCAACATCGTGAAAACTCATCTCTACTAAAAAAGTACAAAAATCAGCTGGGCGTGGTGGCGAGTACCTGTAATTCCAACTACTCAGGAGGCGGAGACAGGAGAATTGCTTGAACCAGGAGGCAGAAGTTGCAGTGAGCTGAGATCCCACCATGGCACTCCAGCCTGGGCAACAAAGTGAGACTCAGTCTCAAAAATAAAATAAAATAGAGGCCTTGGATAGGACAAGACTACAGAAACACCTGTTAACCTCTCCTGTGCAGTCCTACTGTCTTCAGAAGGGGACACTTGGGTTTATTAGTCAAAAAATCCAAGCCCCAAACCATGAAGTGGAAGTTTTGATTCTTCAATACAAGCTCTTCCCACCCTTCCAGACCCAAAAACTACTGTCTCTACCCAACCATGATGTTAAGTCTAGACAAGTACTTACAGAGGGCCTTTCAGATAGTCTAAATTCACATCTTCACCATTTTCTTAAATTGTTTTTACAAATAGAAAATTAATACATATTTGTTCCTGGTTTGGGGCACTAAAAAATTATAATAGTCATTAGGAAAATTCAAAGATTTAGAAGAATAAAGAAAAGCATATGTAGCATATTAGTGGGGAGAAAAAGAATGAAAAGCAAAACCATCTCTTCACCCTAATCTTACCCTACTTCCCCCAAAAGTAAACCTTGTGAAATATATCCTCTCAAACCTCTTTTCATACATTTATAAAATGCATACACACAATTATCTTTCTTTTAATATAAATAGGATCATGGTATAATACTCTAAATATGCCTTTACACATATTATTCCATAGAAATATATCCATATTAGTAAATTTGTTTCCAGTTTTCACTATGAAAAACAGTACTACAATACGCTTATATACTCACGTATATTTATGTAGAACAGATTCCTGGAAACAAAATTGTTGAATTAAAGAGTAATAAATTTAATAATAGATATTACCAAACCTACCTCCAAAAAGGCTTTATAAAAATATATGAGAATGACTATTTGCTTAAATTTTTACCAAAAATGGACTTTATGTATATTTTTAGACAATCTAATGAACAAAAACAATGGCACACATTATTGAGCTTGCATTTCTCTAATTACAAGTGCAGCTGAGTGTTATGCTTCCCGGCCAGTTGTATTACTTAGTCAGTGAATTCTCTGTCCATTTCCATTGCCTATTTTTCTCCTTGCAATGTCTTCGCTTTCATCACAAAAGCAGCTACTATATAGTGAGCACTTGACTGTGCTGGTCCCTACACTATGTATTTTTAAATAAATAATTTCTTAAAACAACCCATTTTACAGATAAGAAATGTGAGAATCATATAGCGAGGAAATTCAAACCCTGGTCTACTTTACTTTAAAACCTGCAACATTCCCCACTGTATCACTACACCAAAAAGCTTCATTTTACCTAAATGTGGTAGAACCAAAGAAAAGTGACTCACCCAAACACTCATCCCTGTAGATGACGGTTTCAGTTGGCAAGACTGGTAGGCTTTTTACCATCCTCTTCTTCGCTTCCAGAAAACATGGTTGAAAACTGCCAAAAAGTCTGTTCAGGCAAACATGGCTGCCTATTATCTGTGTCCTTAGAGATAAAGAACCAGCCCTCAGTACAAGGGTCAAAGATAAAGAAAGTAGAAACACTAAGAAACATGGAGACCTTGGCCCCATTCCATCCATATCACAGTCAAGGCAGCAGGCTGATGATGGCTTGACAAGTCAGCCAGTGTTTCCAGGCACCTCCCAACACCCTCCTGCGAGGCTATAATTTAAACCAAAAAAACCTGAGTCATGGCAAACTCTTAATCACTGGCATGAGCAACAAAGTTTAAGGTCTGGCCTTTTATAAAATTCAAATATTTATTTTATAATCCTTTTATTAAGTAATCCAGATTGAAAGATGTTCCTTACTCCAAGAATGTTAAGTAAAAAACATAAATTAATTAATTAATTTAAAAGAAATGAAAGGTGTTCCTAAGGATTTCACTTTCAGCTGGGCTTGGTGACTCAAGCTTGTTAATTCCAGCACTTTGGGAGGCTGAGGTGGGTGGATCACTTGAGCCCAGGAGTTCAAGACCAGCCTGGGCAGTATGTCGAAACCCTTGCCTCTATCCAAATAAATACAAAAATTAGCCAGGCATGGTGGCACATGCCTGGGCGACACAGTGAGACCCTATCTCAAAAAAAAAGAATTTCTGGCCAGGTGTGGTGGCTTGCACCTGTAATCCCAGCACTTTTGGGAGGCTGAAACACCCGGTTCACCTGAGGTCAGGAGTTTGAGACCAGCCTGACCAATATGGTAAAACTGTCTCTACTAAAAATACAAAATTAGCTGGGTGTGGTGGCACATGAATGTAATCCCAGCTACTCAAGAAGCTGAGCAGAAGAATCGCTTGAACCCGGGAGGCAGAGTTTGCAGTGAGCCAAGATTGTACCACTGCACTCCAGCCTGGTCAACAAGAGCGAAACTCCGTTTCAAAAAATAAAAAGAATTTCACTTTTGGTTTTTCTTAAATGTGATTAACCTAATGTGAAGTACAGGAAGTATAATTTTTTCTGATTTATGGTTCATATTGATCATAATCTTCCCAAGAAAGAAAGATAGGGTGAAGTATGTCTAAGAAACTACCAAACTCTTGTCTTTTCTCTTCAAAACATTAAGCATCTATGTGATGGGTTGATAATAGCCTAAAGCTGGGAGATGGATATATGGAGTCACATTAAACTATTCTTTCTACCTTCATATAACTAAAATTTTTCACCAGTTTTTCACCAGCACAGTGGCTCAAGCCTAGCCTGTAATCCCAACACTCTGGGCAGGAGAATTGCTTGAGTCCAGCAGTTCAAGACCAGCTTGGGCAACATGGTGAGACCCTATCTCTAAAATTAAAAAAAAAAAAAAATCCAATAAAAGTCACCCCCAAAAAAGTGCCGGGCTGGAAGGAACACAATGAGTAAAACACAGTTCCTATTCTTTTGAGGAGCATAATCACATTGGTTATCATGGTAACAGCTTACAAAGCACTTTCTCAGATGTATTAACTGATCATCCTGTAAATACATACTACAATCCCATGTCGATGTGGAAGCCTCCTACTTTTTACTATGCCTCTTCTTCCTGGTCTTTCATGTTTTCTATGATTAATCTAGGGAGGGTCAGATCCCTGTCAGCTGGGGGTGGGAGGGTTGGAGTGAAACCAGGATGAAAAGACCTTTATCCTGTGGGTGGAGGCCTGAATAGGGTAAGTTTCAGGATATTTCAGACAATATCATCAGAATCTTCAATGCCGTAGGCAAGCTTTTAAACACTTAGAGTAAGCCTTTCACTTACAGATTCTTCCTTCGAATTCAGGGTGATTTCTTTATTTTTATACAGTTAAACTGGGTCACAGAAAAAGAGCTCCTTTCCCAGAATTACACAGTAAAATGGCATAAAATGTTATTCCCTTCGACTCCCAGAATCTCATTTTGTGAAGTTCAACCATGAAAAGCAGGACTGATGCTTACAGCTAAATTTTGTTTCAAATCAGTTTGATCATCTACTCTTCAAAGAGATCCAGGGAGCCCGTTCACCTCTGCAATGCTGTCTCCCTCAGCTCTCAGAGCCCACAGAATCTGTTCTGCTTCAGTTCTCTCTTAGAAGCCTCTACTAATTTTCCCGCATATGGTTGTAAAGTCCTATTCATATGTACAATGTTCATTTCTTCTTTACAAGTCAGCCCTGAAAAACTTCAGAGAGTTCAACCATACGGAATATACCCTCTGGGTTCTTTGTTGTCTAATTCTTAAGTGTGTAAAAAGCAGCATGAAGTTTATGGGCAAAAATTAGGCTGATTGTCAGAAACAAGCACTTGTCTATTATCCCCACTTCATCCACAATTACTTCATCTTCCCAGCCTCCTTTCCCTGTTTACACATAGCCAGGAATCTGGTGCCTCCTCCCTTCTTGCCAGGAAGTTGATACAGATCTTGATGTAAAAGCAGAGCCAAGGGCTCTCCAAGTTCTTTCAGAAACACGGTAAACAATTGTTTGCTTGTCAAAGGACTTACATGGGCCACTACAGTGTAGACAATACAATTTCCCAGAATGGAGGTAAGCAAAATCGAAGACCACGGACAGAGGAAAGATGGCTGGAAGGAAGCTCCAGTTTTCCTCATCACCCCTAAAACTTTGTTGGGGAGGTATAGAGGCAGTCAGCCTGACTCACAGCCAGTGCTACTGCTCCCAGGCCAAAGAGGGTTCAAAAGTGAAGAGCTTTTAGATTCCAAGGTCCCAGGCTGATAAAAGTAATGGGATGTATTCATCCGAGGACGGGCAGGCTTTCCTTCCAGCTCCGGCTCCTCAGGGTTTAAGTCAACTTCGTATTCCGTATTCTCATTGCTGAGAACCCTAGGAGCTGACAGTGGGATGGGGATAAGAACCAGACTAGAAGACACCCTTAGAGCCCCAGGTAGAAGAACTGGCTCAAGATGCAGGCATCTGAGAAGAGGAAACAGATTTCCACGAGTGGCTCCACGCATTTCTGTAAGCACCACCTGTCACGAGGAAAAAGCCTCTATTAGCCGTAAAACAAGCCCTTTCCACTTCCCAGCCTCCGAGAACGCCTAGTAATGAGAAGGGCAACCAATGAAACATGGGCTGAAAGCATTACCTCATCAGGGTAAGCCCCCGTTGGCTGCAATGACTCTGGGCAAGGCTTGCTTGCTAGTAAATTAACCCTTTTCAGGAACATAGAACTCCACGTGGGGTCCCTTCCCTTCCCCACTGCTGCTTGTTTTCAAATTAGGAAAAGGCGTAGATGGGGAACAATAGACCTTTCCCTAACATTTTTCTTAGGCATAGGTAGCTATACAATGGTTATGAGGAAGTTTGTATCGCCTCTCTTGAAAAAGTGGTCAGTGCCTTTTGAACCAAAATGGAGCCACCTGCAAGAGATTGATAAATATGGGTTAGGTAGAAGAGGCAGAGTGAATTATCAGTCGTTTTCTAAACCAACCATGGAATTGTCAGGGGGCAAAGACCAAAAAGGATAATAAAAATTAAAAACACCTTGGGAAAGATTGGCAATAAATTGATCTTGTTTTCTGCATTTTTTTTTTTTTTTTAATACAGAGTCTTCCTCATGTTGCCCAGGCTGGAGTGCAACGGTACGATCTCTGCTCACTGCAACCTCCGCCTCCCAGGTTCAAGCAATTCTTCTGCCTCAGCCTCCCGAGTAGCTGGAAATACAGGCATGCACTACCATGCCCAGCTAATTTTTTGTATTTTTAGTGGAAATGAGGTTTCTCCATGTTGGTCGGACTTAGGTGATCCGCCCACCTCAGCCTCCCAAAGTGCTGGGATTACATGTGTGAGCCATGGCGCCCAGCCTCTACAACTTATTATTTAAGGTTATCATCATAGCTACAGCCTCTATTTTTAATGCAAACTGACAAAAGATATGCTAATTTAAACAACAACAACAAAAAAGGCAGGCCTGACACCAAGGCTCACGCCTGTAATCCCAACACTTTTGGAGGCCGAGGCCAGTGGATCACTAGGTCAGGAGTTCGAGGCCAGCCTGACCAACACGGTGAAACCCTGTCTCTGCTAAAAATACAAAAATTAGCCAGGTGTGGTGGCGTGCGCCTGTAATCCCAGCTACTCGGAAGGCTGAGGCAGGAGAATGGCTTGAGCCCAAGAGGCAGAGGTTGCAGTGAGCTGAGATCGCACCATTGCTTTCCAGCCTGGGCAACAGAGATATATTCCCAGCATCTAACCTGGTTCCTGGTACTCAAAATATGTATTTTTTGGCTGGGCACAGTGGCTGATGCCTGTAATCCCAGCACTCTGGGAGGCTGAGGTGGGTGGATCACTTGAGGCCAGGTGTTCAAGATCAGCCTGGCCAACATGGTGAAACCCCGTCTCTACTAAAATACAAAAATTAGCTGGGTGTGATGGTGGGCACCTGTAATCCCAGCTACTTGGGAGGCCGAGGCAGGAGAAGTGCTTGAACCTGGGAGGCAGAGGTTGCAGTGAGCCAAGACTATGCCATTGCACTCCAGCCTGGGCAACAAGAGCAAAACTCCATCTCAAAATAATAAAATAATAATAATAATATCATTGTCTTTTTATTTTCAGCCGGGCATGGGCTCACACCTGTAATCCCAGCACTTTGAGAGGCCAAGGCGGGCTGATCATGAGGTCAAGAGATCGAGACCATCCTGGCCAACATGGTGAAACCCCATCTCTACTAAAAACACAAAAATTAGCTGGGCGTGGTGGCGCGCACCTGTAGTCCCAGCTACTCGGGAGGCTGAGGCAGGAGAATTGCTTGAACCCAGGAGGCAGAGGTTGCAGTGAGCCAAAATCGTGCCACTGCACTCCAGCCTGGCGCCTGGCGACGGAGCAAGACTTTGTCTAAAAAATAAATAAATAAGGCCGGGCACGGTGGCTCACGCCTGTAATTCTAGCACTTTGGGAGGCTGAGGTGGGTGGATCACCTGAGGTCAGGAGTTCAAGACCAGCCTGGCCAACATGGTGAAACCCCATCTTTTAACAAAATAATAATAATAAATAAATAAATAAATAATACAACTTAAAATGAAAGATTTTTCACCTATTGAGTTGTAGACTAAAAGACCTCTGGTAAAACTAGCCCTAGAGAAAAGACTTAAAGATACTGACGCTTAGGATTCCCCAGTGAACTAGCTAGGAGCCTATGTTTTTTTGTTTTTTTTTTAAGATGGGGTTTCACCATGATGGCCAGGCTGGTCTTGAACTCCTGACCTCAGGTGATCCACCCACCTCAGCCTCCCAAAGTGCTAGGATTACAGGCGTGAGCCACTATGGAATTTTTTTTTTTTTTTTTGCTAGGAGCTTATCTTAATCCTCTGGAGTGAAGCACACTATTCAACAAGCCATATCCAGATACAAAGAGCTTTTTAGTTTCTCATTATTAAGCATGAATGAACAGCCAAGCATCGCTAGGCTTTTAAGAAAAGGTTCTAACATTATAGATAAAAAGGAATTTAGACGAAGAAATAAAATAGGAGACAAAAGTTTTAAAAATTGTATCCCTAGAGAGTTAAAAGAAGATACTGCAATCATGAAATAAGAACAGACTACTATGAAAAAGGAATATTCAGGCTGGGTGTGGGGGTTCACACCTGTAATCCCAATACTTTGGGAGACTGAGGCAGGCAGATCACCTGAGGTCTGGAGTTCGAGACCACCCTGTGCAATATGGCAAAACACCATCTCTACTAAAAATACAAAAATTAGCCAGGTGTGGTGATGCAGGCTTGTAATCCCAGCTACTTGGGAGACTGAGGCTGGAGAATTGCTTGAACCTGGTAGACAGAGGTTGCAGTGAGCTGAGATTTGTAACACTGCATTCCAGCCTGGGTGACAGAGTGAGACTCCATCTCAAAAAAAAAAAAAAAAATGGAATAGTTGGGTGTGGTAGCTCACGCCTGTAATCCAAGCACTTTGGAGGCCAAGGCGGGTGGATCACTTGAGGTCGGGAGTTCAAGACCAGTCTGATCAACATGGGGAAACCCCGTCTTTAAAAAAAAGAAAAAAAAAAAGGAATATTCAGAGAATAAGGGAAAAGGCTTAGATATTTAGTATTTGATACAGAAATTTTTATAAATTCAACATAAGGATGGGAAGATAAAATTGAGGAACTCTCCTAAACAACAGAACAAAAAAATGGAAAACAGGAAATAAAAAAAAAATGAGAAAAATTAGTGCAGGAGGTCCAACATCCCCTACCCCTTACACACCCAGAAATAACTGTAGAAAAAGAGAACATAGAGCCAGGCGCAGTGGCTCACACTTGTGATCCTAGCACTTTGGGAGGCTGAGGCAGGTGGATCATGAGGTTAGGAGTTTGAGACCAGTCTGGCCGACATAGTGAAACCCCATCTCTACTAAAAATACAAAAATTAGCTGGATGTGGTGGTATGCATCTGTAATCCCAGCTACTCGGAAGGCTGAGGCAGGAGAATCGTGTGAACCTGGGAGACAGAGGTTGCAGTGAGCTGAGATGGTGCCATTGCACTCCAGCCCAGTAAACAGTGCGAGACCCCGTCTCAAAAAAAAAAAAGAAAGAAAAAGAGAACACAGAAAATTAAGGCCAGGCACTGTGGCTCATGCCTGTAATCCCAGCACTTTGAAAGGCCAAGGCGGGTAGATGACGTGAGATCAGGAGTTTGAGACCAGCCTGGCCAACATGGTGAAATCCCGTCTCTACTAAAAATACAAAAAAATTAGGCAGGCATGATGGTGTGTGCCTGTAATCCCAGCTACTGAGGAGGCTGAGGCAAGAGAATCACTTGAACCCAGGAGTCGGAAGTTGCAGTGAGCTGAGATCATGCCATTGTACTCCAGCCTGGGCGACAGAGCAAGACTCCATGTAGATTTAAAAAAATAATAATTTAATTCGTGGTTGTTACCCAAAAAATTAAATAAAACATGGAAATATGTAGCGTAAAAAATGAGAGTCTCTGTCATCCAACTTGGCCTTTGAAAGAGTCTCGGCCCCCAAAGTGCTGGGATTACAGACATGAGCCACCGTGCCTGACCTATGCTTTTTTTTTAAAGCGTATTTGTGTGTGTGTGCACATTCAAATATGTGTTACTTGGTTGATAGACAACTTTTTCTTTTTTCTTTTTTTTTACATTAGTTTTTAAAATTTATTTATTTAACTTTATATCTGGCATTTCTCCCCATGTTATCCCTCTCCACCCTCCCCTCCCTCCCCACCCCCTGCGGTCTCTCCCCTACCCCCCCTCCAACTGCCTCCAGTGTGTGATGCTCCTCTCCCTGAATCCACGAGTTCTCATTGGTCAACACCCACCCTTGAATGAGAACATGCAGTGTTTGGCTTTCTGTTCTTGTGTGAGTTTGCTAAGAATGATGGTTTCCAGATTCATCCAAGTCCCTACAAAGGACATGAACTCATCGTTTTTTTATGACTGCATAGTATTCCATGGTGTATATGTACCACATTTTCTTTGTCCAGTCTACCACTGATGGGCATTTGGGTTGGTTCCAGGTCTTTGCTATTGTACACAGGGCTGCAATGAACATAAGTGTGCATATGTCTTTATAGTAGAATGATTTATAGTCCTTTGCGTATATGCCCAGCGATGGGATTGCTGGGTCAAATGGAATTTCCATTTCTAGATCCTTGAGAAATCGCCACACTGTCTTCCACAATGGTTGCACTAATTTACACTCCCACCAACTGTGTAAGAGTGCTCCTATTTCTCTATATCCTCTCCAGCATCTGTTGTCTCTAGATTTTTTAATGAACGCCATTCTAACTGGCGTGAGGTGGTATCTCAATGTAGTTTTGATTTGCATTTCTCTAATGACCAGTGATGATGAGCATTTTTTCATATGTTTGTTGGCCTCATATATGTCTTCTTTTGAAAAGTGTCTGTTCATATCCTTTGCCCACTTTTGAGTGGGGTTGTTTGTTTTTTCTTGTATATCTGCTTTAGTTCTTTGTAGATTCTGGTTATTAGCCCTTTGTCTGATGGGTAGATTGCAAAAATTTTTTCCCATTCTGTTGGTTGCCGATTCGCTCTAATGATGGTTTATTTTGCTGTACAGAAGCTCTGAATTTTAATTAGATTCCATTTGTCTATCTTGGCTTTTATTGCCATTGCTTTTGGTGTTTTAGTCATGAAGTCCTTGCCTATGCCTATGTCCTGGATGGTTTTGCCTACATTTTCCTCTAGTGTTTTTATGGTGTTAGGTTTTATATTTAAGTCTTTAATCCATCTAGAGTTAATTTTAGTGTAAGGTGACAGGTAGGGGTCCAATTTCTGCTTTCTGCACATTGCTAGCCAGTTTTCCCAACACCATTTATTAAACATGGAGTCCTTTCCCCATTGCTTGTTTTTGCCGGGTTTGTCAAAGATCAGATGGTTGTAGATGTGTGGTGTTTCTTCTGGGGCCTCTGTTCTGTTCCGTTGGTCTATGTGTCTGTTTTGGTACCAGTACCATTCTGTTTTGATTACTGTAGCCTTGTAGTATGGTTTGAAGTCCGGCAGTGTGATGCCTCTGGCTTTGTTCTTTTTGCTTAGGATTGTCTTGGCTATGCGGGCTCTCTTGTGATTCCATATGAAGTTCAAAGTGGTTTTTTCCAGTTCTGTTAAGAAGGTCATTGGCAGCTTGATGGGGATAGCGTTGAATCTATAGATTACTTTGGGCAGTATGGCCATTTTCACGATATTAATTCTTCCTAACCATGAGCATGGAATGTTTTTCCATCTGTTTGTGTCCTCTCTTATTTCATTGAGCAGTGGTTTGTAGTTCTCCTTGAAAAGGTCCTTTACATCCTTTGTTAGTTGTATTCCTAGGTATTTTATTCTCTTTGTAGCAATTGTGAATGGTATTTCGCTCTTGATTTGGCTCTCTGTTTGTCTGTTATTGGTATATAGGAATGCTTGTGATTTCTGCACATTGATTTTTGTATCCTGAGACTTTGCTGAAGTTGCTTATCAGTTTGAGAAAATTTTGGGCTGAGACGATGGGTCTCCTATATATACAATCATGTTATCTGCAAATAGAGACAGTTTGACTTGCTCCTTTCCTAATTGAATACACTTTATTTCTTTTTCTTGCCTAATTGCTCTGGCTAGAACTTCTTTTTTTGGTTGGAGGGGGGTTCGAGCTGTTTATTTCGGGGAGAAGGCAGGGGAGGGGGCTTAGTCTTTCTTGGCAGCTGCTTTCCTCATGGCGGCCAGGACATTGCTCAGCTCCTCCCGCTTCCTCCTGGCACAGATGTGTGTCCCCACCCTTTTCTTGATGAACTTGAAGGCCAATTTGTCCTTGGAGACCTTCAGTAACTCCCATGGCGCGCCGCTCGTATGGGGCAAAGCCACACACCTCCCGGATCATGTCCCGAACGAACTTGGTGTGTTTGGTCAGATGCCCGCGGCGACGGCTGTGCCTGGGCTTGCTCACATTCTTGGTTACCTTGTGGCCCTTGTAGAGGCCCAGGCCATGGGATAGTAAAGAGCCATGGCTGCTACTCTCCAATGGCGACCGTGGCGGAAGGCGATAGACAACTTTTTCAATTATATTTTACATCCATAAGCATAGTGCAAATTTTTCAAAGACAAAGATCCCTTTACAAGCTTTAGAGTTCAGTGCCAACCTCTAGGCTGGCTATCCATTAGGCAGGTACTGTATAACGGCCAAAATTCCGGTACTGAACCCACATTCTGGCAACGAAAGAGCCTGCTGTACCACTCAGTGCCGGAAGATGGCAGATCTTCATCAGAAGTCCCTTTTATGGCATTTACTTATTTATCTCTGTTTACTTCCACCCCTCCCACCTTTCCAACGTTCCTTATCTGACTGTACTATTAAAAATAATTTAAACATCTCTCTATCTCAGACCAGAATGAGAACTTCTACAGGATGAAAATATCTCCTAATTCATCTTGAACTCATAAGTATTGAGTACTGGCCTGAAATGAGTAGGTAAAAATTTTTGGAATTAATAAATGGATGGATGCATATTTCTCTGAAAACTCGTAAAATCCAGCAACCAGCTCCAAACCTTCTTCTTTGACAATTAATTAAGAAACATTAATTGAGAACTTCTGTCGGGCGCAGTGGCTCACGCCTGTAATCCCAGCACTTTGGGAGGCTGAGGTAGGCGGATCACCTGAGGTCAGGAGTTCAAGACCAGCCTGACCAATATGGTGAAACCCCATCCTTAAA
>PVKP010050881.1:0-13198 GCA_004027715.1 Plecturocebus donacophilus | reverse complement strand
AAAAAAAAAAAAAAAAAAAGAAAAGGGTAAATAAACAAATATTAAAGGCCTGTCTCTCATTTTAGACATGTGGGACAAGGCTTAGTCATGTTTATATGAAATTTAAAATTGACATCCTACTCCAACAATGGAGGGGAAGAGTGTGTATGTAACACTGTCAAATATCTTCATGGAGAAAATACAGAGCCACAGACACAGCTAGAATCAAACCAGATTTCAGAATATACATCAACAATAACAAGACGACTTTGTTTTAAAAAGCAAGATAACTAGAGCGTTAGGACAAATACCTAATGCATGTGGGGCTTCAAACCTAGATGACAGGTTGATGGGCGCAGCCGACCACCATGGCACATGTATACCTATGTAGCAAGCCCGCACGTTCTGCACGTGCATCCCAGAACTTAGTAAAATAGAATTTAAAAAAAAATTTAAAATCAAATAAAAAAATAAAAACTAGAAATCAAAATAACTTAAACGTGTTTGGGTTCACTTATGATATAAATTTCCAATAAAAATAGTGGAAATAAATCATTTTTATTAAAAATAGCTCTCTTTGAAAAGTGACTAAGTCTTAAAAGAACAGTCTGCTGGAAGCACATGACACAGACTTCTACTCTGATTGCTTCCCTTCAACTTCTCCGATTTTATAGCAAGCATGTGTGTGACTGAGACTAAAACAGCACTTCCCAGGAAGCTTGTTTTCTAAACTGCAAAACTGATTTCAACAAGCAGAAGATGTATTAAATGAAAATAAATAGATTAAAATCAGTTTTCAAAAGTGAAATAAAATTTAACTACACAAAAATAAGAGGTGAGATCACTTAGAGAAAGACAGGAAAATCTGCAGGAATTGGTGACATTCCACCGGCATTAGTTATTTAGATTTTACATTTCACCTACAGCTGGAAAGGCAGCTGAAAACTATTTTGACAGCTGCTATTTTGCAAAACATCTGTCAGCTGTTCCTATGGACAACTGAGTGTGTCATCACCTCCCCCTCTGAAGCATCATCATTACTTCTAGAGCCATTTTCAGAGGCTGTGCATTTTAATTTTATGCAGTCCATTTTACTAAGGCTTAGTGATGAAACACTAAAAATCACATAATGTAGCACTTCATATCAATGACAATCTATTTTTGTAATCCCAGCTAAATTTTTACTCACCTTCTGAAAATAAAACCTCATTTAAATGGATATATTTACAATAACTCACAAACAGCACAAAATTTAGCTCTATTTTTAAGTAATCTAAATATAGGTATCATCAGTTTTTAGGTTAAAGAACTATCATTAACTTACAGATATTTTAAATTTTCCAAGTCTTCAAATGCCCCACTAGGTATCCTCTTGATCTGATTATTATTGAGAAGCCTATGAAAGAGAGTCAATCAGAATTTTTTAAAACAACAGAAAACACACTTCAAAGTTGTGTTAAAACATTCCGGCAGCCTTGGAAAAGGTCACAGAATAAAACTCAGTAACAGACTCGCCGTCAACGTTCAATGAATGCTGAATTCGCAGCACAAAACACAGCTTTAGCGTTTAACCATCACCATGAAAAAGTTACTCAGCAATGGTGTCCACGCCACTCCACAGTTTCTACCTTTTGACACAGTAAGAAAAAATCCCTTCCCTCCTGTAGAAAGGAGTTTATTTCTGTATCCTGCTGTCTCTTAGGTTTTCTGTTTCAGCCAGGGCCGTGGCCCATGCCAAGGCAGTCATGGTGGGAGGGTGGTCTGGGTGGGCAGGCGGGACAGGAAAGGAGGGCCCTGCGGCCCGGGCTCCATTCATGTGCACAAAGACCTGGTGAGAGCGGCCCCAGGCCTCTTGCCCCAGGGTCAACAGTGGACAGGTGACCCAGGGGGTCCCTGCTCCCCATGGCCCTGCCCTCACGCCACAGTGCTCAGTCCTGGTGCAGAAGGGAGCTAGCTTCCGCCGCACTGGGCGTGTCCTGCAGAGCCTGGGGTCTGCGCAGCAACACTGGACCTCGCCCTGCCTGCTCCCTCCGGCAATCATGGGGCTTGCTTCAGTCCACTGCGCGCTCAGAAGCACTGTCCTGCTCAGCCTTTTCACAGAGGAGGTGCAGGGGCACGCAGCGGCCAGCCTGAGCCCAGTATGGGCAGAGCGATTCCGGAGCAAGTGACCCACGTGAAGGCCAGGGGCAAGTTCAGCGGTCAGCATGAGTCCCAGTCTAGGCACACAGCCGTGAGACGAGACACACAGTGGCCACGGTCCTGGCATTCGCGTGCACTCTCCACCCTCACTTTCATTCTCTACTTTTCCCCACCACGCCCACTGACTGTGGATGATGGGTTCAACTACAGGCAAATGGTGTAATGATTTCTATTTTTCTATTAGTTTCCAGTAGAATATTTCTACTCACAAGGTGTTCAAGTTTCTCAGCCGCCTGAATGCCCCAGGTTGGATCTCTCTGATTCTGTTAAAGCGAAGATCTCTGTGAAGAAATAAGAAAGGTATTATGTGAAAAAAAATCTGCAAACATCATTACTTCTTTGCTGTTCTTAGTCAGTTTCAAAATAGCGACAATGCATTCAAAATATTCAACCACCCACTTCACTCCTTACATGAATCTTCTTTTCACTGAGGCTAATCAGTATATGAATATTTATCTGAATGGTGGAACAACAATATTACATTACAGAATTTTTGAAAACAGTAATTATGGGGAGAAAAATTACATAAACTATCTCAACACCCTGTCTTTGGCAACCCCCGGGAAAATGTCGTGTTGATAAGTCTTAAGATAATAAATATAGGTTAGGTTTGACAACTTTCAAGAAGAGAGTCACTCCACCTGTGCAACTGAGTAAACACTTCAGAGTTTACTCCAGTGATTTCATGAGCTGGAATTTGGCTGTTCCTTAGTCAACTACCTGAAGTGTTACCTTTATGAGATTTAAGCTGAACGTCTCAAAACCACGAAAGTGACTTCAGCATGCTAACTGGGAAAATAGGCTCTCTCACGCACGGGTTTTACCCAAATGATTCCAAACGGGTATTTTCGGTAAAGTTAAACTTCCACTGTTCAAGCAGTTATTTGTATTTCGGGGGTGGACAGAGGTTCCAAATAGCCCACGAGAGCCCAGAGAGCCACCAGGATCAACAGAGACTGAATCTGGGGCTGGACGGAGAAACGCTTTGACTCCTGCGGATGCGACGCTCAGGCAGAGCAAGCCGGAGAGGCCTCGGCCACAGAGGACACGGCCTGGGGCAGCATGGCAGTCGGCTCGGAGGCCTGCAGGCAGCAAGGGGAGGTGTGCAGACGCAGGGGCGCCTTTAATATAGCTGTATCGAAACTGTAAGGTGAACAGGTAGAGAAGCCACCGAGAAATAAACAGAGACCAACTTCTTTATCAAATACTCTCAGGAAAACTAACATTCCTTACTCACAGGTCCAATCCCTTCAATCTAGCCCAGTAGGGATGGACATGGGATTGGAGCTGGGTCTCCCCGAGATTCACATGTTGAAGTGCTCAAGCCCCAGTGCCTCAGGCGAGACTATGTTTGGTCATTCGGGTATCACAGGTAAGGTCCGTACGGTGTCACACAAAACGTTTGTAACCTTTTAAGGAATCTGGTTACACTATCCCAGTGTAATCCTTGCCGGTAGTTTGCAGAATTGGCTCTGGTTTATGGGTCAATAAGGTACTTCAGAAAACGTATGTGTGTCACTGACAGTAACAGCATCCAGCCTGGGAGTCAGCGAGTGACTGTCCTTGCCAGTAGCGCCCTGTGCTGTGGGTCCAGCTCTCCCAGAGGAGAAGGGAAGGCGCTCCGCTCCGCCCATCGGGCTCTCCTGGCCACCATTCCGCACTGCGCCCTCGCACCCGGGCTCACTGCACTGGCATGCTCCTTTTGAAATAGATGAGATTTTAATTCACATTCATATTCAGAATGTCACTCGTGGCTCCACGTACTCTCCACGTAGGAGCTGCTGAAAGCCAGAGGTGCCGAAAGCGGCGGGTGGTGCCGGAGGAAGCCACGGGGGGAAAGCAGCCGTCTGGATGCCCGCTCACTCGCACGGAAAGCACGGACCAATGACACACAAGGAGAGGATCGGGACCAGCTGCAATTTCAAGATGAACAAATGACTGCAAAGAGGCTCCCGTGCCCGAGACACTGAAGCGGAGGGGCTGCCCAGCATGTGGACAGGGAAGGCTGTGCTGGAGCGCCCAGCCACGTGCCACGGCTCAGAGCACAAATCAACCCCAACCACAGCGAATCCAGAAACCAGGCTGCACCTCCAGAGCAGAGGACGGAGCGAGCAGCACTTGTTCTGACTCCCCGGTCCCCGTCGGAACCCTCACGAAAGCCCCAGAGGAGGCGACGGCAACAACGTGGAAGCTGGAAAGCGAGACGTGGACTCGGCTGCGGGAGCCTGGGGGGCTGCAGGGACAGCTGCAAACCCAGCTTCCCCACGTGCAGGCCTTTGGCCAGCTCTGAAGTCAGATCCACCAGACCCCCGAGTGATGAGCAGAGAGGTGCTGCCCCACAGACAAGCCCCTGCGCCCTGGGTCTGAGCACCTGAGAGGTGGCCAGTGTTGAGCAAAAGTGAAAAACTCACGCGGGCCTCAAGGACTTCCTACAAACAACATAAATATACCTCCCATAACCTTTACGTTGAGTACACGCTGAGCTATGTACAGTCCTGCATGCAGAGTTAAGTAAAACATTTTTCAAATTAACTGTTTCTAATTTCTTTTCACAGACTGACCACAAAATGTTAAATTACATAAGTAGTTATCACGGTATTTCTGTGGGATGGCACCGGTCTGGTTAAGGGGATCATTTCACCACCTGCTTACAGCGGTTAGACCTCCCACCACGTTCTTAGCCAGGCCACCAAAAAAGACTTGGACTATGAAGAGGGCAAAACAGAGGGTCCCCTTTACTGCAAAGGGGGTTATCTTAACGAAGTGAAACAATGAAAAAAGAACAAAACTGAAATTTTAGAACTGAAAAATATAACAGCTGAAATGAAAAGCTCATTGTATGGACTTAACATGTTTAATAATGCAGAGGGGAGTGAACTTGGGAGCCACTAAATATTAGAAATGATCTCATCTGAGGAACAGAGAAGAAAAGAACACTCATACAGCAATATTATACACGCACGTGTTCATCTGTATGTGTGTGTGTGTGTGTGTGTTGACATTTTCTATCTGATACCACAGCACATGAAAGGAGCTAGAAAGACCGTCACCAAACCGGAGCGCATGTTTGCGGTGGGCTGACTTACAATACAGCTGCATCTGCACGCGTGTCACTGGAGGGGAACTGGAGCTGCCTCCGAAACCTACCTCTGCCAGAGCACAGAAAGGGCAAGGGCGTCCAGGTCCTCACGGCTCCATCCCGAGAGACAAGCTCAGGGCATTAAGACACCACAGACACAGGAAACCACGTTCCTTTCAAATATGAACCCCATCTTCAAGGTCATGAAGACGAATGCAAGGGCTGATTTTTGCCTGAATCACTTCTCAATTTGTGAGATCCTAGAGAGGTCAGGAGGGGCTGCCTGCCACCGAGCAGCCAAGATTCTGCCCAGCGCCCTTCCACAGCAGCGCTCGGGAGCCTGTTTGAAAAGCCAGCTCCGGGCACCGCCCCAAATCTCCAGAATCAGCAGCTCTGGGACTGGGTGCCAGTAATGTGGATTCTAGTAAGATTTCCAGGTGATTCTAAGCAAGGTAAAGTTTGAAAGGCATAGTTCTTCAGGAATGCTGAAGATGTCATGCAAATACACACTATGTATATTGTTAAGTGTGCTTGAGTGTGAGTAGATACAGGAAGGGCATTTGCACACACATGCACACTCACAAACACTAGCAGCGGCATTTGCTCATTTCCTCTGCATTTCTTCCACATCTGATCCTCAGCTTACTGGTCAGTATTGGCATAAAGCTTACAATCAATGCAAAGCTAAACTCTCCAACTAAAAAGTGCTTAAGTCTAAGTACAGGATATAAGGGCTCCCCACCTCATAACTTTGAAAGTAACGTTTGCACATGTCTGGGCGGAACAGGAGTGTGGGGACGCATCTGATCCCTGCGTTATGCACCTACGTATGACTCCATTACTTGACAAGCAGAATCATTATTTTAACAATCACAATAAATATTTCCACAAATAATCCTAACAGGGGGAAAGAAACGACCTTCCCCAAACCTTGAAGATTCCAAGAGCACTCCAACAAGCCTTCCTTGGCTCTCGGAGAGCTCCATGCTCCCACTCTCCTCCTGTGGTTGTGGCTCTCCAAGGGGCTGCAGGTACTGGAGAGGGACCCTGGGCAGATGTGGCCATGTGGCCCCGGCTGTGCATCACATGCCAATGAGCGGGGCCGCTGGGTCACCTGCCCCCCACAGCCTGCAGGACTATTTCTCCCAACAAGCAAGGGGCTCCGGCACTCCCTCCATGAAGTAAGTTCACATGATGAGAATGGAGATAGATTCTAGAAAGTTCTGGGAAACCTGTAAGTGGCGTTATTACTAAAGCAAGTGGAACACAGATGGACATTGAGGGCTGACATCAGACGGGGCATCCATGAACTGCTGAAGCCAGGGCAACACAAATGGCACACCCCTGCCTGGGTAAGCGTGAGGGGTGCATCCCTTCTAAAGCCTGGGCCCTAAACCATAAAGCACCAATGACAATAAGCACCGGCAAACAAGGTCACAGAAGGAGGGGAGCTTGTGTGTGAAAAGCGCTTCAGAAACCGAAAACTCTGCAAATATCCGTCGCCTGCATCCCCTTCAATTCCAGTGGGTCTGGTCAGCTCATTCTCTTGAGTTCCTGAAGCACATATCAGCGCAGCCTCTGAACAAGGCAGCTCCGGCACCCCGAGAAGACCACGGTGTGGACAGGGAATCTCTCCAGAGCTCAGAAATGACGACCACAGGGCAGGGTCACCCCACTTCAGAGGGACAAAGGAACATCCTGGGGAAACGAGCAGCCCACGAAGGAACAGCACGTGAAGGTGGCCGATGCGGGGAGGGAGGCGAGGACAAGACCCAGGTTAGAAGAAACCCCTTTCCTCGACAAATAAGAATTTCGAAGTACGAAAGATGAGGTAACTTGCCTAAAGTCCGCCGGTCTGTAAGTGGCAGAACTAGAAAAGCAATTAGAGTCAGCCCGGTGTTCTCTTCTCAGCATGAAAATGGCTCTCACTGAAGGCATTTCAAGAGCTTAATCCTCCCTGGTAGAACTCAGGAGACTCCGCCGCTTACCTTCAAGAGTGCTCCCAAGTGTGAGAGCGGGGCCGCTGCCTCTGACCTACTTAGGGACAGTGGCGCCAGCACAGGCCCCTGGAGTTGAAAGAGGAGCCTGCAATAACCATTAAGCAGGAGCTATGAAGTTTCCAATTGAGAGTCTCAAAAATAGAACTCAGATTCATTTATGTTTTACATTTACAAAGCAAGTGAAGAGTCAAGGAGTTTGAGAGTAGTTTTTGCATTTCCTTTTGTTTTCTGGTTAATAGTTCCACTATTCTCAAATGTTAACGTACAAAAATCCTACCAGAAATAAAAAATGTCAAGAATTGTAGTGTTTGGAATGAAACATCAAAACACAGGTTCACACTCAGTATCGAGATCCTGTCACTGCAGAACTGCAGAATAGTTACAGGTTATAACCAAAAGGAAGCTTGGAAATCCAAGTTTTAATCTAATTCCCTCCAGGAATTTTGGCCGTTAGATTCCCTTTCACAGCAAAATAAATCTGTAATGCTTAATTTAATCATGACAAAGTTATGCATTTTAAAAAGCAGTCATTAAAGACTGTTTTATAGAGTTTATTCTACTATAATACCTTCCATAATACTGATTTTTAAATAAAACAATCTTGACTTTTCCCATATGCAAAAGTCTCAGACGTGTTAATTCGTTTTTAAATATAAGAAAATTAAAAATTTGTCTGAGCCTGGTGGCTCACGCCTGTCATCCCAGCACTTTGGGAGGCCGAGGCGGGTGGATCACCTGAGGTCAAGAGTTTCCAGACCGGCCTGGCCAACACGGTGAAACCCCGTCTCTACTAAACACACAAAAATTAGCTGGGCGTGGAGGTGCACGCCTGTAATCCCGGTTACTCAGGAGGCTGAGGTGGGAGAATTGCTTGAACCCGGGGGGCAGAGGTCGCACTGAAACGAGATTGTGCCACTGCACTCCCGCGTGGGTGACACAGCGACACATTGTCACAACAACAACAAAAAATCAATACGACCCAATGGCTCTTAGGCTGTGCTGCTTCAGAGGGGCAAATATGCAAAGTGTTTTACTGATGATGAAGGTTGGAATCACAACTGATGCCGCATGCCCTCTCCCAGGATGAATGTAGGAACAGAAGCCCCCACCCGGACCCCACTGGGAAACGTGGGAGGCTGAATCCTGCCTCCCCATGCCAGTCTTGCTGGAAGTGGGAGGCTGTGGGAGTTTGAAACGCTGCAGCCCAAAGCCAGGCCATGTGGCTTTCCATTAACATTCGCCTGACCCAAAACCACTTTAGTGCGTTCTACTAATGACTGCCTTTCATCACTGAAGGGCACCCAGAGCTTGTGCTCTGAGAGTTACAGGTGGCACTGCCTTACCACGGGGGTGCCACGCGGAAACCCAGGCACTTCACCCAGAGCTTGTGCTCTGAGAGTGACAGATGGCACTGCCTTACCACGGGGGTGCGCGCGGAAATCCAGGCACTTGGGTTGAATGTCAGGGCGTCTCACGTGGCCCACTGGTCTGTGAAGAACTAGCCCATCATAATGTCACTCGCTTCTGTACTTAACAGATGTGATCTGAGCCACCAGTGCAGGCGGCCACTGTGACTTAAAGAGCATGGGCTAGTCCCAGAGCTGCACGCGCCAGCAGCCGCGGGAGAAATGGGCACCCGGGGTGGAGGGCATGGGTGTGCTTTGGAGGAAGAGTGGATAGGGCCACCGAGGTGGGCTGTGTGGCATGAGGGAAGCCTGGGGATGCCCCTTACTTCCACTGTGGTGACCGGGAGCTGTTCAGAGAAGGGAGCTCAAGGTGGGGGACGCAGGATGGGTCGGGGGTGTCCAGCCGCCTGGGTCTAGCGTTAGTGCTCATGGTGCCCTGAGCCCTCACTGCTGCTGACTGAACGCTCGTGCCTTCGGATTTGTGCGCTGAGACCTAATCCCCAAGGGGCTGGCGTTGGGAGGCGGGGCCTCTGGGAGGTGAGGAGGCCAGGACGGGGGTGCCCGAGGGTGGGAAGGCCGCCCTGGTGAAAGGACTCCGAGAGCAGCCTCGTCCTGTCCACGACGTGAGGACGCAGGGAGAAGGTCCCTTCTCGGAACCGGGGCGGTCCTCAGCAGACACCTGATTTGCTGGTGCTTGACCTCGGACTTCCAGCCTCGAGAGCTGCAGGGGTGAGCTGGTAACTGCTGCTGTGTTTATAAGATGCCCACCGATGCCATTAATGAGATCAGACTCCACAGTCAGGACCTGCCTGTCCCTCCGCTACAGAAACCTGGCCAAAATCCTTTGGCTGTGAGGGTCGTTTCCTGTGGGGTCCTAGAGTATCCCAAATACCTGAAGGCAGAAGGAGCGGACGGGGCTCGGGCGGAGTGCAGATTCGCCTTGGCTTCCAGGTAACGGGAAGTGGGGGCGTGCCCTCCTCTCTCCCTGCCCCTCCTCCACAGCTGCCCCCTTGCACAGGGTCCCTGTCACCGAGGCCTCCTCCAGGGCGCAGGGAACAGCCTGGGGCCGCATGGACGGGGCCAGGGGCTGCTTCAAGAGAGAAGGGGAGACAGAGGCCGTCTCTCCCATGGGTCACAGATGCCACCCCAGTGACATGTGTGAACCCCAAACATCTGAGACAGGTCTCAGTCCATTTAGAAAGTTTATTTTGCCAAGGTCAAGGGCACGCCCATGACACGGCCTCTGACGACACTGTGCAAGGTCTTCAGGGCACAGCTCGGCTTTATACATTGTAGGGAGACATGAGACATCAGCGAGTACGTGTAAGATGAACATTGGTTCAGTCCGGAAAGGCAGGAGAACTTGAGGCGAAGGGGAGACAGCTCCAGCAGGGGAGGGGTTTCTGGTCACAGGCAGATAAGAGACAAACGGCTGCATTCTTCTGAGTTTCTGCTTATCTTTTCCGAAGCAGGCAATCAGACATGCATCTATCTCAGTGAGCAGAGGGCTGCCTTTGAGTGAACGGGAGGCGCATCTGCCCTAAGAGTTCCCAGCTGCGCTTTTTCCTCTAGCTTAGTGATCTGGGGGTCCCACGACTTATTTTCTTTACACGTAAGTCTTGAGAATCAACCATCGTCACGTTGTATGAAAGCAGATGATGCATTACTGATTGTATTCTGAGGATGTAATGAGAAAATGCACACAGGATCTGGTAAGTAACCAACTAAGAATTAACTAAAGTTACGGAAAAAAAAACAGCAACAAGAGCACAAACCCGACGTCACTCAGTCATGCCCATTACGTGGGAGCAGGGCACGTGGGAGCAGGGCATGTCTGCACACATCCCAGTGCCCTGGGCGTCCCCTGAGGGAGAGGCGGAGTCTCAGTTCACTACCAAACCCACACAACCCACTAAAGACACTCCCTCCAGGAAAGCTGGAATTGGGAGGGGTGAGTGTGGGAGGCAGCCGTGTGCCACTCCCCTTGAGCGCCGATGCAGGGTGCACCTCCCCACGACACTGGGACGCAGCGTGCAGGGTGAGGCTCCCCATGACCTGGGACACAGGGTGCAGGGTGCAGGGTGAGGCTCCCCATGACCTGGGACACAGGGTGCAGGGTGCGGCTGCCCACCACTGGGACACATGCAGTATCACCAGCCCTTTGGGAGGGTTTCCTGAGTGGAGTGTGGGGCTGCAAGGAGCAGTTCTCTGTCCATCACGGCCTCCCCCAGGCAATCCAGGCTCCTGGGCAGGGCCACTCAGGAGTCCACACGGCTTAGACACGCCTCAAGGCTACTGTCTTCTCTGGTCCAGCGTCTCCAGGGGCTCCAGGCCTCAGTCAGAATGAGAACCTTGATCCGACTAGATGCTGGGTTCAAGTTCTACCCCGTCCCCCGATTCCTGGGCTTTCAAACCCAGAGACCGTTCCAGCGCCTCTGACCTTCAGTGAGAGTTAGGAGCTCCTGGCTTTTTCTACGATTTTGGGAGCTGCTCTGTCTAGCGCCTAAAGATCTGTATGGGAGGTGAGGCTTCCCTGTCCCGCTGGTGGCCTGGGGCTCACGGGGTCACAGTCCTGCCCCCACATCGGATCAAGTCCTCCAGGAGCAAGTGTGGTGACAACTGTTTAAATCACAAATCGGAAAGGGTCTCACTGCAAGCCACTGAATCCTACGTCCCGCTGGCATTGCTAGAAGCCAGTCAGCTTCAAGCGTCCCCTGCCCCACTCGTAATACAACCTGAGCCCACGCTGCACGGTTCTTCAGTCCCAGATGCCTTGTCCATGCCTTTTAAACATCAAACTGTCAAACTGAAGTAATCAGAAACAAATTATAATTTAACTGTGACATGTCTGACTTTTCTGTCACCAACCCACACTTTTTGCCCAAACTTTTGGAAGCAGGAGGTTGCCGAAAATCTTCCAAACTGGAACCAAGGAAATCCCTGCAGAGGGGCTGTCAGCTGTCAGAGGCAAGAACTGCGTAGAAGAGGACGAAAAAGAAGGCACTTGCCCTGCACAAGGCGGGAATCAACGCACTCTGGGTTCTTTGTTGAATCTTAGAGAATCGTAGCAAGGTGCCTGGGCAACAATCTGCAGACTCCCCTAGCAAGTTCCGGTGACTGCATAAAGGAAGCAGGAAGCACCTTAAGGGAGCATTTGGCATCCACACTGTACCACACCTGTGTCAGCATACTAAGGGCTGGAGAGGAACTCTTAAGACTGGAAAGTAACAAGAAGCGAGAGCGGAAACCAGACGCAGGCAATCCTCAGGAGCCCTTCTCCAGCTGCGACAATGAGCTTTGTCCCGGGAACAAGGGGGCACGCCCAGGTTGGAAGCTGCAGGACGAACAGGGATTCTCCGGTCATCTTCCCACCTCAGCGCCAAGTCAACCCGGGAGCTGGCGTTTGCTTTGGAGCTGCGTGCTTGAGCGGGGATCGCGGGGCTGCGCTGGCTGTGGGCGTGTGCCCTGGCACAGGCCCAGGTCTCATCAGGCACCCTCTTGTCCCTCCCTGCCATTGTTCTCAGTTAGTTAAGAGGGGAAAAGATGCTTCTTACAACCCAGCAGGATGCTGCAGCCAACAAAGCTCCTGGATTTGAAAAACGTTCGCCCTCTCACGTTCGGGCAGCGCCTCTTTCTTTGGTGTGGGGCTGGAGTTTGCCCCTGAGACCTCTGTGGATGGCCTGAGGGCCTTGCTCAACCCCACCCAAACACCAAGAACCCAGTCAGCCTCCGCCCTTTGCAGGATGCCTCTTCTTGACTGAATGACAAAAATCCTAAGAAGCCTAAGTGATTCTCAAACCTTTACAGAGGCAGACACAGAAGCCGGGGAGGTTCCACTCTGACCCACGACGGCAGATGAAAAGGAGGGGGTCCCTGACGCAGCTGTGCACCCAGAACCCCGACTTGTCCCACAGGGAAGAAAGGGTGAGAGCTCCCTCAGCTGCCCTGGCCCATGGGGCACACACACCCAGTTCACAGAAACAGGGACATCTCTAATCGTATCGATTTGATCCTCCCAGGTGAGACACGAATCACCAAGAGCCCGTGCAGTCAGGTGTGCCCCGCTGAGCTCATTAAGGCCCTTTCTGCATGCAGAGGTTTTATCAAGTACAGTTTTTTAAGGAGTCACTGCTGATGCCAAATGCTGGCTCCAAAGCACAGTCCTGCAGTACCCTTCCCATGGTGTCACCTGATTTCACAGACAGCACGGTGACAGGCGTGATCTGTGGAGGCCGCCAGAAGTTCACCGCGGGACAGAGCTTGGGGCCACTCTTCCCCATGGGAGCCAGGCTCCTGTTCCTGCATGCTGGCTCTGATCTGACCCCACGGAAGACAGGGTGAGGGAAGGGCCTCTTAGGGAAGTCACAGCAGGGCTGGGGTGCAGCAGGGTTGGGGCCCAGCATGGCCGGGGGGCAGCTGGAGAAGGGAGCACATTGTGGTGGTACTAGGAGGTGAAGTCTTTAAAGGGACTCATGTTAGATTAGCACCCGCCCCACCAGCACCCGCCCCACCGGCACCCGCTCTCCACCAGCACC